>CAIGRO010114047.1:0-11864 GCA_903798355.1 Fraxinus baroniana | reverse complement strand
AGATCTGATAGCAAAAGCAGCAGCACTATTAGCATCATTTCCTAACGATTGAGTGCTCAATTTCTTCTGATTTTCCTCCTGCACCATGAGTGCAAAAGCTTTGTTAACAGGAGGTATAGGATCCATGAGTAGGATCTGTCCTCTAGCCTGAGAAAATGAGTCATTCAACCCCATGAGGAATGACATGATGTATTCCATCTGATAATACTTGTTTATCTCCTTAACTCCACCACAGGTGCACTTTCCACAGGTGCAATTAGGCCTGAAATTGATCAACTCTTCCCAAACAGTCTTTAACTTCGTAAAATACACGCTAACAGTGTTTTGATCTTGAGCTAAGTTCATCAATTCTTTCCTTAGCTGAAAAATTCGTGGTCCATTACTTTGTTGATTGGAAAGAAACTCTAGTAAGGTAATCTCGTGAGCTATAGACGCATAGACAATGCTAGCTGAAATCTCTTTCGAAACTGAATTGAGTATCCATGAAATAACTATGTTGTCATCTAATCCATGAATTGACTAAATCAGGAGTTGATTCTTCTGGTTTCTCCATCGATCCATCAATGAATGCAAGTTTATTTTTCACTGAAAGTGCGATTGTCATCGCACGACTCCACGATGCATAATTTTCTCCTGTGAGTAATTGAGAGACTAGTACTAATCCCGGACTGTCTGAATGATGGAGAAAAAATGGACTAGATGGTTCATCACTGACTTACTTACTCATGGATAAATTCACATAAGAATCTGCTTGATTTTGTGTTGGTTCCATTACAGTAGAATGGAAGAAAATAGGCCGAAGAATATGAACTTAAGAGCAGGAAGGTTTTCGCTCTGATACCATATTGGAACTCAAAGATAGAATTGCAGGGAAGAATGTATTATTCAATTCATGTGAAAAATCTACAAGTACAAGATATAAATAGAAGAAAAATAGGTGGGAAACAAAATAGGCGGGAAATGAAAATAAAGCACAGAAAGCACAATACCAGCTGGCATAACTAATTGCCAGCTGGAGTTATCTGAAATATGTCTTCTAGCTTCTAATATGAATCTCGAATCCACTTATTGTTATCTATTTCAATTCTTGATTTGTAATTTAATTGCGTTCTTGAAAATCGATAAAACTATTATGTATAATTTTCTTTTTTAAAACAAATTAAATCTATTCTAACCACGACTCGAATATATTCATATCCCGAATTCGAATGATTAGAAAGCATTAAAATTTATATAATATATATGATTGTACATACGATAATATTATTCCTAACATCTATTGCACATATGTTAATTTTTTCGCTTTCTAAACTTATTGTGAGTTTTTCAACACTATAACAAGCAACTAATTATCTAATTTGTGGTCAATTAATTAAATAATGCAATGAGTATATAAAATTAATCAAGAAACACAAAAATATAAACTGAACTACTATTCTTGACAGAGACTGATTTAGTGGGGGGCTGACCGGGCTACAACTAGCCCATTAATTTTTTTTTAATTCTTGTATAATTTTTTTTTACGTATTAGTCCGGCCTGTAATCCGATCTTGGATCCGTTCCTGATTCTTGAATTAAAACAAATAAACAATATGGTTCATCTTTATCCAATACAAAAGTGGATCTAGACTAGCATGCTAATATATAAATTACAAAAAGAATAATAGGAAAATATCACCATGATCGTGAAATAAATCAAAAGATGTTGATTTTCAAGCGCAATATTGAATTCTTCGAAATTTTGATGTAATTGACATTCAATTTCTTGTTGTGGTTTGGTCTCGTCTCTCAAAATATAGCAATGTCCTATTGTTCTTGATAAATTTGATGATACTATTCTGTATGAAGAGACGAGATGTTTTTTTTTTCTATGTGTAACCCTCGTTCTCTATTTATAAGAGCCAGAAAATATATCAAAATTGCGTTCAATTTGATTTTTAAAAGAGTTTGGATCGCGAAAAGAAATTAAAAATTCGTTTGCAGAAATGGTCTACCATGCACCGTAGAATCAAATGACTCTCCAGTTGGGGAAAATAGGGCGTCCCGCGCTCTCAAGTTCGCTTCGATTCGTCCCTGGGAAGCTCTCAGTATTTGACCATAACTTTCTCCACAATTATCTAATTGAGGTGATTCAAAATGAGTTGGAAAAATAATTCAAAAGGCTACAATTCCTTTGGAAATACAATTTTTCCAATTTGAATGCTTGCTATTCGAAAATGGGTCTCAAGTTGCGACTAAAAATTCGGAGTATAACTTTTTCAGTTGGAAATTGATTTGTGAGAATACTTCCACTATATTTTACTCATTTAACCTCCAATTGCATCCAATTGATCCTATATGATATGCAATCATGGTTTTGTGCTCCGAATCAACTATTGAATATTTACACTTTGGTCCCTAAAACTTTGAATTTCCTTCGTTTTCGCACATTTTTCGTTCATTTCTTCCAAATCTATCAATTTGCATTGAATTCAACCTAACAAATATAATTAACATAAAATTAAACTATAACTCATCCAAATCACTAGTCAATACTCTAATTTAATAGCCTAAATAAGTGTACAAAATACACTTATCACACGATTCGAAATCAACCGCTAAATGGGCATGTCGGGATCAACCTGCATCTAGCGTTGGAATGATTGGACTAATTGTAGAGACTTTCGGTCTATGGAGCCAGTCTATACATGCTATAATAAATTTGTCACTAAGGGTCCCTTTGAATCTTTGATTATAAGGTGGAAAATGGGTGGAAAGAAAATGTTTTACACGGAAAAGATTTTCCTAGAAATTGTTTTACTGAGAATTGTAATTAATTGTGTTTGATTGGTATACTTTTTCATGAAAAATGTTGAAATTTTGGTGTCAGTATGACTTCTTTTTTTATGAAAATTGTCCATTAAAGTGATAATATTTTCTACCATTGATTTAGAATTTGTTCCAATTGCCAAAAAAAAAAATAAATAAAAAATAAACATACTGAATACCATTCGTTTGATCTTATTTTGTATGAAAATTGTCAATAAAAGTGAATTTTTTTTTTTACTATTGTATCTAAAATTATTTCAAAAAAAAAATGGAAAATATTTACCCACCAAAATATCTAAAATATCAAGAATTTATTTTCCTAAAAAAGGTGGAAAATTTGAAAAGTTGAAAAATATTTTCCCGGAAAAATTTTGTCTATCAAATACTACAAAAGTTAGAACATTCTACATATCTTTAGAAGATAGAACTTATTATTAATTATGCTCAGTTAATTGTATATAGAAAGGATCAAGTTGAGCCTTAACTCCAATAACTCGATCTTCAACTCGACCAACTTGATGGATTGAGTAGATATGAATCGTAAACAAAAAAATTTTAAACAAAAATTACTATCTCCTATCATCTTTCTTGATTATCTTTAGACACACAGAGTCGGCTCCAGAAAAAAAAATTTAAAAATAAATAAATAATACTTATATATACATAGATATCAATTTTATATTAAAAATTATTGCAATAAAAATTTACTACGTTGAAAGTCCAGTACATACACCATTTGTAACAAAATGCACATCGTTTAAAATAATTAAACAACAAACTACAATCTCCACAATAAGAAAATGACAACAATAGAAACTCATACAAATTAACACAATTGTTGGACTTGTTGAACTCACCTTAATATAATACACATAACCACAAACTTATAAAAATTAACACATTCTTACAGAATCTTATAATTATGAAACTCACAAAAATTAACACAAATTGAAAGTAAATAAAAATAACCCATAAAAGAGAATAGTATATGTCGCAAACCGCTTGGCTGGGAAGCATGTTCACTAGAAAATCAATTTAACTTGATGGGGCGTGTTTGAGCCCCATTATTTGTGTAGAATACATTTTAAAATAGTGTATTAATGGAGATGCGTGGTTAACAATGAATGAAAAGTTTTTGAATTGTGTGTAATATTATTTTATTGAAAAATGTGTAGTTGAAAAAGAAAAGAGAAAAAAATTATTTTGAAAAAATGAAGATCAAACAAGATCTAGTTTGTGTTTGAGCCACATTTTTTTTAAGAATGTATTTTGAAATAATATATTAATGGAAAATATGTGGTTGAAAAAGAAAAAAAAAAGTTATTAATATGATGAAAAATATTCTTTTATTAAAAAATTTGTAGTTGAAAATAAGTAGAAGAATGCGAATGAGAATTTTAATGTGAATCAAACTGGGGAGTAACATAAAATCTTAAATTTCAAAATTAAAGTCAAGTTTTAATTTTCAATTTTACCTTATTTTTAATTTTTAATTTTGGTTTTAATTTTGTATTTAATTAGAAAATTAAAACTCTAATATATAATGTAACACATATACTTAAATATTTGAATGTATCTTATGTTTCAAATAAATTTTTACATTATGTGGGGGTTGAATTTCTTCCTATAAAGGGAGTGTTTTTCATGGTGTTAACTATAACATGGAAAATACAACTTGAGAAGAAAATTAGAATACATAAAAAATACTCCATCTATTTTTCATATTATATTTTCTTATACTTTTGGCAACTCAATAAAGATCCGTTCTTTATTTCCCTACGGTCATGTCTATAAAAGAAGAATCGACTGAGTCACACGAATTTTATCTTGGAGCCGTGTAGTACCGTAAATATTTATACAAAGGGGAGACAACACAACTTTAGAACAACGTTTTTGGTTAATTCCTCACAGTTTATTGTTAGAGTTTTATGTATAAATACTTGTTTTGTTGATGCATAACGTATTGCAGACAGTTAGTATGATTTTCTTGTTGGAGAAAATATTCTTTGCCGTCATTTAAATCGTTCATGTTGGATCATCAAGAATATGTAAACTGAAAGTGGAATCATACCTGAATCAGACATGGTTATTACAATGAACAAGTCTTGCGATTTTTGTCTTTCAGATTAACACGTTGTTCCTTTATTTTTCTCTGATGATAGGAGTCAGAATAAAATGAACAGAATATGCATTTTGTGCATGAGAAAATATATGAATAAAATAATTTTGTGACATTGGGACTGCCTAATAGATGGATTGATCATGCGTTAGATGTTAAAGCATTCTTAGGAAAGCAAACACAAATTGTTAAATAAGTACTTCTCATTGCTATTATCTTTACCAGTGCTTTAAAATATGATATTGCATATTGAGTTCTCAGTGTATATTGGTTGAACTATACGAAAGAAGCACTCATCGACTAAATTAGCTTCTTATGTTTCGTGATTTTAAGGCCACGAATGCAAAGCAATGAAACATGTGCTAGGCAAATTCAATTTTATTACTCTTCAAATGGTCAAAGCAGAAGCCATAATTAGAATCAGCATAGACACCTTCCCTTACTGCCTATTATTTAGTACTCATTAACAGTTAAAGTTTGAATGAAAGCAAGATGGTGATTACCGTATTCTCAGACGCCTTACCGTATTCACACTTGTCTTACCGTATTAATAGATGACTTATCGTATTCAATCTATGTTATTCATTGCTGCAGCTACTGAATTATATAATACAGGGCAATGTTGCAAGAATGATCTAGAACCTATGGTTGTTAGGTTATTCATCAATTTGTGGATCATGTTGGAATCTTTATACAACTTGGTAGTCCAAATGTACACAAGGCAAACGGTTATGACAGCAAGGAGTGAAGCTGCTGAATCAAAAATGTTGCCTTCAATTTATCATACTAGGCCCTAGATGCTTGCTTCAATCCATAGAAGGCCTTTTCTAGTTTACATACATAATCAGGCTTTTACTTGTGTACAAATCCTTCAAGCTGATTCATATATACTGTCTTTTCTAGATCTCCATTTAGGAAGGCATTATTAATGTCTATTTGCCTGATGGTCTATTCCTCAGCAACTGCCAAAGTGAGTATAATCTTTAGAGTTGATGGCTTAATGCATGGACTGAATGTTTCATAGTAATCAATTCTAGGAGCCTGATGAAAACCTTTTGCTGCCAACCTAGCTTTGAACCTTTGTAATGATCCATCTATGTTGTGTTTAATTTTGAAGGTCCATTTATTTCCCACTATGTTGTAGGTTCGTGATGGATGTACAAGCTTCCAAGTTTTGGTCTTTATTAAGGCATTGTATTCTTCTTCTATGTCTTTCTTCCAATATGCACTCATCATTGCTTCTTTCACATTTTTAGGTTCAAACACTTTTGAAACATTTTCAGTTGAATTTGCTAAGTAAGCTTTAGGTTTGAACACCCAACTTTACCTCTAGTGATCATAGGATGTTCATTTTGAATTCTTGATCTTCCCTCAATCTCAATTTCAGCTGGTCGTTGAATACCTTCAATCCTTTCATTATTCTACAGTATATCAAATGCGAATTCTGCAGGTTCCGATTCAATATTCTCCTATGTTACATTTCTGTCAAAGTCTTCAGTATTGTTATCATGGAATGCATCTTCCTATTAATTGTCACTTATATCAGAGAGTGAGTGACGTTGAACATGTCAGGCTGAGTTGTATCAATAGGACTGGAGGCTGTGATTGAATTGTTGGGTTCCGATGGAAGATAAATGTATGACACTACTAGTTCAGGAACTGCAGACTTGGAATGGTTTTTGACAGTGAATAAGGACTTAAAGGAAAACTCAAGTTCATTAAAAACAACATGTCTTGAGATGTATAACCTTCCAGCTGAGCTTAAACACATATAGCCTTTGTGGGAGTCACTGTAGCCAAGAAAGATGCATTTTGTAGAGTGGAAGCTGAATTTGTGTCTTTGATAGGGTCTCAACAAGGATAGCAGGCTCATCCAAAGACATTTAAGGTTCTATAGTTAGGCTTCTTTTTGTATAATGCTTCGTAGGGTGCTTATCATTCAAGAGTGGGTGTAGGTAGTCTATTTATGAGGTATGCGGCAGTTTGAAAGGAGTCCCACCAATATTTTAAAGGTAATTTGACTTGAGCTAGAAATGTCAAACCGGTTTCAGTTATATGCCTATGTTTTCTTTCTATTCTACCATTTTGGGCTGAAGTGTAGGGGCATGGATGTTTGACTGCTATGCCTTCTTGTGTTAAAAGGTTTGAAAAAGTTCTATATTCACCTCCCCAGTCAGCCTGCAGAGTTTTTATTTTGTTCAATTTTTTTTCAACAAACTTCTTAAATTGGTTGAACACATTCAAGGCTTATGACTTGTGTTTTAGAGGGTAAATCCAAGTGAACCTATAGAAATCATCAAGAAAGGTTATGTAATATTTGAATTCAGATGTTGACAGAACTGGTGCTTGTCCCCATATATCAGTGTACACTAGTTCTAAGGGAGTTTTGGCATGTGATGAAGATAAAAAGAAAGGTAATAGGTGATACTTACCAAGTTGACATGCATTATAAAAATGATTTGATGTCATTTTCTTTTACTTTCAGATTACAGATTTTAAGCACTTGAGTCATCACTTGGCTGGAGGGATGACCAATCCTTTTGTGCCATACATCAACATTGGAAATTAAAGACTCTTGGCTTGAATTGACATGGAACCTTTGACTAGGAAAAGCAGAAGATTCTTGATTGAAATGAGCAGAGGTAAGGTTACAGTATGATTTATTTGAGGAGTTTGCCTGTTGATTAGAGTAGTTGGTGCTTTGGTGAGGAAACTCTAGTTGATACAACCCTTCCTTAAGCTTCCCTTTCTGCATCACTTCGTTCGTTGACAGGTCCTTAACAAAAAAACAGTTAGGATGAAATTCCATGAAAATCTGATTATTTGAAGTTAGTTGAGAGACTGTTACAAGATTTTTCTTGATTTCAGGCTCATGTAGCTGGTTATTCAATACCAATATTTTATCATTTAAGACAGATATGTGTGTGGTTCCAAAGTGTGAAATGAGTAGCTTGTTTCCATTTCCTACCATGATTCTTTCTTTACCAGTGTACTCACTAGTTGAGATGATGTTCCATTTCTCAGAAGTGATGTGGCTGCTTGCTCCAGTGTTTGCAAACCATGCTGGATCATTCACAATATTTTGAGAAGCTATAAGAGCTGTTGGTGAAGGGTTGTAGTTGATCCTCTGATTTTGTGATATCCCAATGTATCTTTCATCATATCTTAAGCTTCCATGTAAACTTCCTCCTATGTTTCTACCTCTTCTGCTACTTCTGTAATGATTGAAGTTTGTAAACTTTTCTCCCGCATTTGGCATGTCGGACCTATAGTGATGATGACTAAATTAGACCTCTGAGAGAGATTGGCTGAGGTTTGGTCAATGCTTATCCCTGCCATTTCATTTCTGATTGAGTTGAGGTGTTCTAATCTGCTTTCATAGGTCATCAATGTGGATTGAAGTTCTTCCCAAGAGACGTGATCCCTGCTGTTGATTTGGACAACAATCAGTGTATAGTTTTCATCAAGACCTGCTAAAACTTGAGTAATTAGGTATGATTGAGTGATAGTTTTGCCAGCAATTTCCAGATTATCAGCAAGCTGCTTGACTTTGTTTAAGTACTGATCAATACTCATGTTTCCTTTCCTTGATTTTTGGAGTTACCAGTAAGAAATGTGATCTTAGATCTATTTTGGACTCCATAACTCTCCTCAATGGTAGTCCATAATTCATTTGAGTTTGTTGCACCTATCACTCTTAGGGCTATACCCGGTGTCATTGAAGAGTAAAGCCATCCCATTAGCAGATGGTCTGTGGACATCCATTGGCAATGTTCTGGATTTTTGACCATCTCAACACTAGTTCTAGCTTCACCAGTAATTTGAGTGCCAGTGAATTCTTGACGACACACATTTGTCCCAAGAATATACCCTTCCAATTGTGTCCTCGAATGATTGGGAGAATCATGTTTTTCCAGAGCAGACAATTATTCTTATCTAGCTTCATAGACACAGTTTGGGTAAAGTTGACACCAAAGGGTGTGAGGTGATTGTTTCCATGTGGTGGTGCAACAGTGCTGCTAGAAATGGATGCAGATGCAATGGCAGGGTCAGTATTTTGTGGGGTGTTACTGGCGTTGGCCATGGATGCTCTGATACCAAGTTAAAATTTGAATTAAAGTAATATGGTGATTAACCGTATTCTCAGACGCCTTACCGTATTCACACTTGCCTTATCGTATTAACAGATGACTAACCGTATTCAATCTATGTTATTCATTGCTGCAGTTACTGAATTATATAATACAAGGCAATGTTACAAGAATGATCTAGAACCTATGGTTGTTCCTCAATATGATCATGTTGGAATCTTTATACAATAACTTGGTGTCCAAATGTACACATGGAAAATTGTTATGACATCAAGGAGTGAAGCTGCCGAATCATTGAATGAGTTGGACAGTGGCCTGTACTATGTGGTGCTGATAAGGAGTGAACGTGTAAATGTTAATTCTCAATATTAATCAACAACACATCTGTTTAGAACTCTTTCTCCCCTACTTAGAATCCATTGCCACTAAATTGAAATGTATATAGTGTTTATTATTTTATTTTGCAAATGTGTTTAAGAAGAATTTGCGAATATTTTGGCGAATAAAAATGAAGAATACGTAGGATTTATGAACATATGCATCAACCACCTCCTCACAATATTTGATCCTATCGAAATAGATAAATTATAAGATCATATATTTACTTAATTTAAAATGTATATATTTAGAATGTGGAGGTGCTTAAAATTTCAATACCTTATATTTTATTATTATTCTTAATTGAAAACTGATTTTTGAAAAGTGTTAAAAATAGACGTGCATGTGAAATACTCGAGCTAAATGGATGCATATGCTCAANTAAAATTTCAATACCTTATATTTTATTATTATTCTTAATTGAAAACTGATTTTTGAAAAGTGTTAAAAATAGACGTGCATGTGAAATACTCGAGCTAAATGGATGCATATGCTCAAACGTGTTACTAAAAGTCAATATTAGAATTTCATATATATATATATATATTTTTTTTTATTTTTTTATTTTTTATTTTTTTTTTTTTTTACTGATCTGCAAATGTGGATGTAAGAACTTTGAAGATAGATGGTACCAAATTATTGTCCAAGAGAGGCATGAAATAAAATATAGGCCATGATGGACATAATAAATCATTGAGGAGAATGGGCTTAAGACTATAAAGGAGTCGTCTCCTGGAGTAACCCAACCTTTGTGATTAGAGATTCCATGAAGAAGGTTCAACGTGGTATAAACAACCTGCATTGCGTGACTTGTAATAGTACTATTTATTTGTGCTCATCCCTATGGTTATATTGCTAATAATGATGTGATGTTAGGACGGGTGTAACCATGAATGAGTATCGAGGCGAGAATTCACGCAAAGTTCAAGTCATACGCACACTTAGAAGACTCACCTATGTAAGAGTTGTTATGAAGTCGTGGCTATGAGATTTTACTATTCTCTATAGACTCTTACTAGATATAGGATTAAAGGCATGGCTATTAACAACGCTATCCTCTATGAACTAAAGCCTAAAACGATATCCTGTGTGGAACAATTGAAGTTTGGCCAAAGGGACTTAGTTCAATGTTTAGTCCATTATGGTTCCCTCAAATCGTAAATTGTTATCTCAAAGTGAGGTTTAAATCCAAAAAGACACATACACCTATTGCACAGTATTATGTTGCCACTATTATATATATAGTTATCTATTTTGAAGTTTAAAACTTGTGGGAACTATTGTAATATAAAAAAACAAATAAGTTTTAAATTTCAAAATTCTAGTTAAGTTTTAATCTTCGGTTTTACTTTAATTTTAATTTTCAATTTTGGTTTTAATTTTGCATTTAATTAGAAAATTAAAACCTAATTTATAATGTAATAATATATACTTAAACATATGAATATATGTTATGATTGGAGTATTTTTACATTATTTGGGGGGTTGAATTTTTCCATACTCCCTCTGCTTTTCATACTATATTTTTGTAGACTTTTGGCAACTCGATAAAAGTTCGTTCTTTATTTCTCTCTAGTCGTATTCATGGAAGAAGGAGAACCGACTATGAGTCACGTGAGTTTTTTCTTGGAGTTGTGTTGTGCCGAATGTACTTGCACGAAGGAGTGATAACACGACTTTAGGATAGTGTCTTTGACGTGACTCCCTAAGATTTGCATTTTTAATCTCCTCATATTTATGTTATATTGAGTTATATGTTTATTGTTGAATTATATTATTTATACTTGTTATATTTATCAATAATCTAAACACAAATAACTCGTTTTCCCTAACCGTTAGAAACCTAATTCTACCAAATTTGAGCTTCAGAAGGCAATTGAGGAAGCTTACCTTGAGTTAAATTTGTTTTCAAAGAGATTAGTTTCTACTTTGATTGCAAATTAAATCGTAAACAAGTCTGGCTTTTATTGATTTAATTGTAAGAAGGAAGAGGATGAGATCATTTTCAACCTCCAAAAAATAAAATAAAAATTTTGCTATATGAATATCAAGGTTGATATAAAACTTGATATAATGTCACGTGTCATTTTATCATTAGACAGTTTAAAATACTGACAGCTTTTCTATTCAATCATCTACTGTTACATGCAATTATGTCAAGCTTTCAATTAAATCCTTCTGGTAAAGTAGCTTTATTAAAATAATAATAATAATAAAAAACTACACGTCTTGATTCTTGAACTAATCGAACTATTTGGAGTTTTATTTGGTTGGGATCTTAACAAAAATATTACAAATCAAAAAATGCAAAAGTAATTGTAAAATTTGGAGCCTCAGCTATCGTCTAAGTCGCCAATACCTTGAGCGGGCCCTAGATTCAATTTTCGCAAACGAAGTAACCAAAAATGAACTCAAGTTAGTACTCCCTCCGTCCCAAAAAGATAGTCCTGTATACTATTTTTGTCTGT
>CAIGRO010114037.1:697-19429 GCA_903798355.1 Fraxinus baroniana | reverse complement strand
TGAATTTTATAAATTTATCAATTTCCTTCAATTATTTCATTCTTGAATCTTATATATTTTTAACTTAAGTTCGATCTTGATAATATTGATTATATATGTTACTGATTTTATTTGTGGTTTCATCTCCATTCCTCTATTAGGAAAAATATTCCCAACATAATCTCAAGCTTGCATTTGGATTGTCCTCACTAAACATGAGAATGTACTGTTCTTCAACTGGATTAAGAGTTGCAATAGCTGGATCATCAGTGCCTCTCAACATACTTAGGAGGCGCCTTTCCGTCATAAACTCCAGCAACATAAGGGTGAGCTATCATTGTGCATGTCACATGTGGCCATGGGCCCATGGCTTAGATTTTTTCCCAGCTGCTTTAGCAGCTTTCAACACCTTTTTGGGATCAACAAAACCAGTCACTGTTGCTTTCTGGTTCATCAAGTCCACCTCCACAGATTTCGCTCCTGCGATATTAATTGAAGGACTATGCTAGAAGAACTTGGGCCCGGCACGTCCCCAATAGGGGATCGCCATGTGGCTTTTAGGTAAAAGATTATGTAGATCTTTAAGTACATATAGACTAATTCTTAATTGAAACCAAGCAGATCATTACGTGCATGCATGTTTGGAACAGTGACACTGTTGAATCGATCTTACCAAAGTCCTTTAGTGCCTTCTTGACTTTATGGACGCAGCCCTCGTAGTCCATTCTAACTTTGAAAGATACAATATTCATTTGCTTCTTTTTCTTTCCATTTTTAACCGTGCTAAGCAGATCAGACAAGTACTCCATTGAGCCTGAAAAACCCATCTTCTTCTTGTTTTGTCTACTAACTTTTCGTCTCGAATAAAACTTGAAGAAGTTGATCGAATGAGAAAATTGAAGAAAAAGAATACAAGAACTAAGGGTCCATTTGATTGCAAGTGTAGAATTTGAGTGGAAAGAAAATGAATTACAGGGAATTAAATTGTCTAGGATTTGTTTTACTGAGAATTGTAATTAATTGTGTTTGAGTGGTATAATTTTTTATCTGAAAAATGTTGAAAGTTTGGCGTCTATTTGACTTTATTTTTCATGGAAGTTGTCCATTAAACTGATAATCTTTTTTATCATTGAGTCTAGAATTTGTTCCAATTGCCACAAAAAATAAGTAGCTTGGAAAACCAAGAATTGGATGAAAAATGAATTCCAAGAAAAATTTAGCCTACCAAACAACATAAAAGGTGGAAAATGGAAAACGAATTCCAATTTTCCTAAAACATTTCGTGCTATCAAACAGTTCCTAAAGCTCATTGATTTCTTGATTTTATTGAGTTATATAGAGAAATATTGGTGAAGAGAGTTTTTCCTTGATTAATTTTCATAAAAAGTATTAAAATGTTTGATAAGAGATAAATGACATCCTCTAAAAATCTGGTAATTACTTATTTTACGGTAGAAAGATATAATTGTTCATATTTAGAAAGGTATGCATATCGTCAAACCGACGTCATCCATGGCAAGTATGTTACATAAAAATAAGATAACAGACAAATATCTTAACGAATAATTAATCAGGAGTTCCTAAACCTTAAATATTGTTTTAGTTTCTTAGGATGTATTAAAATTCTCTCGACAACCAGCACTGAATATTTTTCATAGCAAGAATTGCTCAAATTGTACATACCAAATAAAGGAGGTCTTGAAAATACAATATAAGTTCATCTTAATCCCAAACTGGCATCATCCATGATATTGGTATATTTGATGCTTAGAATTGTACAATACAATAAACAAATATATCTGCAATGACACTAAACAAATATCTCACAAATATAACTATTCTGATAGGGTGAGCTACCGTGTCAGAAATTATATTTATTATTATATAATTTTAATAAAATTATATTAATATTATGATTTGCATTTAAATTAAATTTGAAATGTTAAAAATAATATATTTATTAATGAATTTAATATTTTCCTTAATTTAACGTAATTATTTATTTCTAAAATAAATAAATAAATAATATTCAAAATAAATAAATTACTAAGAATTAAAAGAAAGAAGAAAATGATTAAACACTGTTCATTTGGTGTAATGGCTGAAAATGAATTTTAGTTTGGTGCAAAGTTTGGTGCAAAATTTGGTGTAAACTGGTGCAAAATTTGGTTTCTTTTTCAATTTGCAATTTAAGGTATCTTTCACATGATCTTTAAAGCCTTGTGCTCTCGTAATGTCATGTATATACATGGATTTGATCATAGCGGTGCTAATTTAGAGCTCGATTGGTAGAGATTAAAATTGGAAAATAGTCTTTATTGTTGACTTTTATTAAACGAGTGTGACACAATAACAGTTATATTTTCAATTTTAATTGGATTTTAATCGGTACCAAATTGGCTCTTAATCATCAATGATAATGTACTTAGAGACGGAACCAACATTATTTAGTTTGTGGGGGCACTGTGACAATCGGGGGTGTACAGGCCCCTCACAAAGGGGGGCCTCACATGTATTTAAAAAAATAAAACAGCGTGGGCCCCCTTTGTGAGGGGCTGTACAACCCTGTGAATAATACATGAAGCATTATTCAAAAAACTATTATGCATAGAAGAAAGCCTAACAAGAAGATGGCGTTCATTGCCACCCTCCGTTTTCTTGGAGCAATCACATTTGTGTAGTCTTCTATTGTTCCTGGCTATCATGGTCTAGCAGAAAATAAAATAAAGAGGTCGAGTAGAGCCATATTTTTTGAGTTTCCTCAAAACTTACGTCATTTTGATAGTAAGAGATTGGCTCCTAAATGTCCAAGTGGACAACAATCTCTTGATTTTGCTTCAATAACGAATTATTTCCACGGTAAATGACTTAATCCTTCGGACCCGAACAAACAATAATATCTTGATTCTACTTCAAGAATTGAGTATTTTGATGGTAAAAAACTTGTTCCTTCAAACAACCTCTCGAATCTCCTCCAAGAATCAAGTATTTTGATGGTAAAAGACTGGTTTCTTCAAGCCCAAATGGGCAACAATTTCCTGAATCTCCTCCAAAATTTTTGTATTTCAAAGGTAAAAGACTTGTTACTGGAGGTCAAAATGAACAACAATCTCTTGATTCTCATTCAAGAATGGAGTATTTTGATGGTAAAAGATTTATTCCTTTGGCCCCCGGATCCACAACAATCTTTCAACGCTCCTATAAAATAAGAGAATTTCAAAATTTCAATGCTAAAAAATACGTTCCTTCAAGCCCAAATGGACAACAATCTCCCGATTTTCCTCCAAAATTTCTATATTTCGAAGGTAAAAAGACTTGCTCGTTCAAGTCTAAATGTACAGGAATCCCCCAATTCTCTTCCAAAATTTCAGTATTTTAATGGTAAAAGACTTGTTTCCACATGTCCATATGCACGAGAATATCCCGATTCTCCTCCGGCATAAAAGAATTTCATATAGTTGGTTGGGACATATCTGCTCGAAAATATATATACGACAAGAGAAACAAAAATCATGTATACCTGACCTGCCCACAGTCTACTCTTTGGGATCTTCAAATTCTCTGTAAACATGTCCAATAAACAATAATGTGGAAATTTGCTGGAAAATATACTCATACTTCTAATTATTTCTTTCTTCACATTTAATTACAATTAAATAACAATATATGCATCAATGAGAGCTTGATTCATTTGTGGTAAACACAATCGGTTCATAAAAGACACCCTCATATCCTACTATATTAATTTTCTATTGTTCCGTTTGTGCATATGCGTTATTTTACTCGTGAAAGGATACGTTGATAACAAATTTACACTTTCAGACTCGACAAATGGTCCTAGAATGAAGTGTCCCAGCCGCAGCCAATTTATGAAAATTGTACGAATGTGAGATCTTTGTTAAATAAACGTATCACCGATGTGGTTCACATCATGACCAGCCTAATCTATGTCAAACTGCATGAAAATCATGATGTAACTAAGAAAGATTCAAGCACAAAAATAGCTTTTCTATAATTTGTTACTTTCAACTATGTATAAATGTCATGTTTGAAAGCTTACAAGATGATCATATTCTGCATCCAATCCTGGTAAGAAAACGAAGTCTGACTGAAGAATAAATTTGAACTGTCGATGCATATTTGTCATTATGTCAGTGTGTGTACGTTTGTTCATTTGCAAAAACCGTTCTCTAAAGTATTTTCGGATCCATTGACACCCAAGGAAGTGTCCAACCAACCTTCAGCCTCAGCCCTTTCGACATAATGTTTGAATAGTTTCTTAGCATCAGGTACATCTAGAGCTAAGTCATCGAGGGACTCAGCCACTCTTGTAAAACCATTGAACATCTGATTCTCCGTTTTGAGTCCCATGCTAAAACACTCTCGGAGCAAGCCCCATAATCTCTCGTTCTTATTCTCCATAATTGTTACCAGCGATTTCTTTATAACCTCGTGGTGAAAAAATGGCATACCGAGCTCTATTATGCAAAGATAAGCTTCTCTTGTCTCCCCACCAGACTCGAACTCCTGTAATATCTTCCTGATTTTGTCCTTCACGTCTTCAATTGTTCGTCCATTAGTACAGCTTCCACCACTGCCCCAGTGACTCTCCCATGATTTATAACAAAAACTTAATATGTTAAATAGAACTCGGATCATGAAATCTAACCTCCAATATATTGTCAATATCATTTTGTAACTTCCAGGTCAAGCAGTCAACAAGCTGAAGAAAACGGGGGTACAACTGGTAAGAAACCATGAAAATACATTAACTTATACCAGCAAAAAATTGCCTGGAATTTGTTAGAATTGGAATCATTAAACCAATTTATTGGTATCGAGAACATCTCCTCTCTTGCTTGGAGAAACCTCGCCAAATTTGCAATTAAAAACCTTGATGTATATTCTGTATATGAAGACAAGAAAATCAGTCTATTCTTCATTTACTCTGAACTTTTCAAAATTAAAATAATCTTGTTTAAGGTTGCAGAAAAGTCACAGAGAATTTTCTTCTTAAATTCCAAAACCTGTACTTGCAAGGAAAAGATAAAGAATGCTAATTTTGATGTGCAAGAATCTCCAAGAAGGTAACACCTTAACAAATCAGATACAAAGAGTTGTCTGGTTGAAAACAAATCACAGCATCAATATGTTAAATTCATGAGAAACTTCCCTGATCAGATGTAAAGATCGTGTTCGAATTCTGACTCTGAATTTCCCCATAAACTCATGTGACCCCATATCCAATCGAGCACGAGCCAAGAACAAAAATGAAGCAATATTTGAAAATAATCATTATCATTTCATCAAATACAAATGTAAGATTTATAGCAGCTCTTTGACTATTCCATTCAAACAATCAAGCCAAAACTGATAAGAAACCAGTACCTGGGCATATTAAAATTTTACAAGTATAAACCCCAAGTCCATAATACTTGGATCAAATTGGACTTCTAAAGGATCATTCTTTTTCTTAATAATTAAGTAAAACTACAGGACAGATCAGTAAAAGTGGCAAAAAGACTTAAATGTGAAGAAGAAAAAACAATTTTTTTCCAGCCAACTGAAACTACATGATTATATCGTCTGTTATGAACACAAATTTTTCACTCAATAATTAACCGTGTAGATTCAATCCCTGCTACAGCAAGTAGTTCATATTGAGAGGTTAGAAGTTCCACATCCAAGTATTGAATAAATTATACTGGTGAAAGAAATACTTCACACAACTGAAGGGCTATAAATTTTCCAAAGCTCAAGAGTCCATATTCATGGGCTGTACCTGTAAGCAACTTAATTTAAAAAATCCGTGCTACAGCTCTTAGATATCTTCACTAAATTTATAGTCAAGTCAAGAAGTCATAATTCATAATTTTTTTTTTGTTATAATACAAGAAAAAGGTCCATATTATTTAAGTAAAGCAACCATATTATTAAGAATGTCGAAGGATATGAAACATGCATTTGACCCTCAATTCTTTAAGGTTCCTAATTGATTGTTTATCAGTTGGGCACTAATAACTCAGTACGACTAGCAAGGTGTCCTTTCCTAAATGTGACAATAAGTTTCAAAGCATTCACGAGATTCAGAGTAAACATGAACGAGCTTGTTGAGGAACAACTTTGAACAGAACTCTGAAAGGATGTATTTTCATTATCAATAAAATAGAGTGCATTGTGATTATACACATAAAAAGTAGAAATCAAGAAAAATATTGAGAAAAAAGAGGAAAACATTTTAAGAGCAATCAAGAAACAAATGTCCACAGGACACTACCTAAAATAAATCCACTCACTATAGTCTCTATCTACGATGTCAAATTCAAATCTCCTAGATATTTCCACAATCCGCAGCAAGCTATTCCTCATTCTCAGATTGCTCGTAAGGTTCACCATAGATTGTCTCGGAAGTCCCTTGGAGAGAATGTCAGCCAAATGGCATACATATCACTCCTTTATCTACATCTCCTTATCAAAATATCAATCCGTGCATTATCACTTCAATATGTTTGGCAGAGAAAGCAATATAGGGAAAAAAAAAAAAAAACAAAAAAAAAAAAAGGCATATAAGAAGTATATGGCTGATAATTGATGATTAACATATAAGAAATGGTACCATAGCCAGACGGATATTTATGGTATATGAAGACTGACATTGTGGTTTAAAAGAAAAAAACTATAATGTTTTTATGGACTTGCTACTGCAATAAATTCAACAAAAAATCAATTAAGATATTCTCACTATCATTTTGTTCTTCTTCCCAGCCGATAAAAGGATTACTTTGCCATCAACAATGTCATCAGCCTCAATCTTCTTTGCTTCTCTATCAACTCTACTATTATTCAAGTAAAGTCCCCCTTGCTTGAGCAAACGACGAGCAGCCGACTTACTCTCAAGCAAACCGATAGAGATAGTGAGGTCCAAGAGAGAAATATTCAAGACTTTATCATAAGGCAAGGAGCAGGACGGAACATCCTCAGCAATGGCCTCGATGATTTTCCAATCCAATTTGGTTTCTGCCCCCGGTCTTAAGGCTTCAGTAGCCTTGCGCGCCTCGTCAAGACCTTCTTCACCATGGACAAAAAGAGTGACCTCCTCCGCGAGCCTGCGCTGAGCAGTGTTGGGGACATAGCCCGGCTCCTGCATTTCCCCTTCAATCTGCGCAATCTCCTCCATGCTCAAAAAAGTAAGAATCTTTAGAAACCTCACAACGTCCGAATCAGGGACGGAGAACAAATACTGATAGAACTGGTAAGGGGACAAGAGAGAAGGGGAGAGCCAAATGGCACCATCCTCTGATTTGCCAAATTTGGTGCCATCACTCTTGAGGAGAAGAGGGAATGTGAGTCCATAGGATCCTTCTGCCTGAAGAATTCGACGAATAAGGTCTGTTCCTGCAGTGATATTACCCCACTGATCACTCCCTCCAATCTGAACACTAACATCTTCTTCTCGAAAAAGTCGAAGGAAATCGTAGCCCTGCAGTAACTGGTATGTGAACTCAGTGTAACTCATTCCCTGCTCCGATTCGAGCCTCTTCCGCACGCTCTCTTTCGACATCATTACACCCATCCTCGCAAATCTCCCTACATCCTTGAGAAAATCCAACAGCTTAACATCCTTCCACCAGTCGTAATTATTCAAAATAGCAAAACACTTAGTTCCGTGATTCCGACCCAGAATCCGGCTAATAGTAGTCGAAATCCCAGAAACATTCCTGTCCAAGGCGAGAAGGTCAAGCTCGGGCCGCTCAAGGCTCTTGCCGGAGGGATCTCCTACGCGACCTGTGGCACCACCTACCAGAGCAACAACCTTATGCCCACATCGGAGGAACCAAGAAAGGACTATTATACCAAGTAGGTTACCCAAATGGAGACTCTCAGCAGTAGGGTCGAACCCACAGTACACCCTAAGGGGAGGGAGGCTGGGATCAGAACAGGCGGTCCTGAGAGAATCGCTGGTGAGGGACTCCAGGAGGCCTCTCTCTTCGAGAATATTCACCACGTTGAGCCTACTCCTTACATCTGCGGCGTCCCCTTCAGTCGATTCTTGGACAAATTGAGTCGAAGAATAGCGTAATGAAAGGCGCAATAGATAAGGGTGGCGGCGCTGGGTGGCGCGGGAACGAAGAAGAATGGGGAAGTGGCAAAGGTACGATCTTTGATTGCAGCAGGATACGAGACTCCTCGCTAAAGAATTAGCAGCCATTTTCAATCGTTCACTGAGCGAGATAGGATAGAGAGGAGATAGAAAAACGGGACCATGAATCTGAGTAGACTGCTCACTCGTTCGGCCCAATAAGACGGTAGAGAGCCTAAAAACACTGAAATAGAAGTATTTGGGCTGCCAAGTTTTAGGCTGAGAGAGAGCCCACAGATATCCTACAAATTTTTCAAAAATATCGATTTTCCATAAAAATAAATATATTTACATTAACCTCATTTTATAATTTTTTAAAGACACATCATTATCATTTATTCAATATTTTAAATTTCATTAAAAATCAACATTTTTTTTACAAATTACAGGTTAGAAGAACATACATGTTATTTTAGGTTACAATTTTTTTTTTTCAAATTAAAAAATCATTGTTTCTCAAGAGTAACATATTGTGCTATCAATTATTAATTTTTATCAAAAAATTCACTATCGACGTTACCACAACCTACTCAATTTCATTTGAATTAACAAAAATTGGTTACCAGCACACGACTCGAACCAAACTACCAAAGACAACACAAACATCACCAATTGGCACATTTCACCACCAATGGGTAAACTTTTAGATGGAATGATTAAATTACACTAAAAATATGAGTTAGGTTATCAACTTACAACAAATTGAAGTCGAATGTCTAAAACGAAACAAAGCCGTAAGTTCGGTGACCTCAGTAAAATTCTCCCCAATCAGGACATATACTACGAATGCCATCCCTTTGAGGCCCCCCATTGTTGTTATCGCATGGCCTATGTTGAGTCGCTCTTACCCAAATGCACCTCTTTTTCACGCACCAAACAGCTCCTTGCGCACCTCCTAACCACTGGCCTTTTACAATCCTACCCTTCCCGCGCAAAATTCCTTGATTTCTGCGCCACCTCTTCCGCCGCCGGAAGCCTCCCTTATGCTGCCGTGATCTTCCGTCGTGTCCCCCACCCTTTTACTAACGACTGGAACGCCATCGTCCGCGGCTATGCTCAGAGTCATCACCCGATAGATGCTGTGACGTGGTACCTCTCCATGTCACGTGCTCCGTGCAAGCCCGACGCTCTCACCTGCTCTTTTTTCCTCAAAGCTTGTGCAAGAGCGTTGGCCCGGTTGGAGACGCTTCAAATGCATGCTCATGTGGTTAAATTTGGATTCGATGCTGATGTTTTGCTGCAGACCACCTTACTCGATGCGTATTCAAAATGTGGTGATTTGGAATATTCGCGCAACATGTTTGATGAAATGTCGAAGAGAGATATTGCTAGTTGGAACGCATTGATTTTGGGTTTGGCGCAGGGGAATAAGCCTCACGAAGCTTTGAAATTGTTCAAGGAAATGATAGAAGGGAAGAATTATCAATGCGATATGATGCCGAATGAGGTCACTGTTCTAGGTGCGCTCTCCGCATGTTCACAGCTGGGCGCAATCAAAGAGGGCGACAAAGTTTGTGATTACATTAGGATGCAAAGCTTGGAAAAAAACGTGATCGTGTGCAATGCTGTTATTGATATGTATGCGAAATGTGGGTTCTTGGAGAAGGCGTATCAAGTATTCGAAAACATGAAGTGTTCAAGAAATCTTGTAACGTGGAACACTATGATCATGGCTTTTGCAATCCATGGCGATGGAGTGAAAGCGCTAGAGCTGTTCAACTTCATGGGCAGAGCTGGGGTTGAGCCAGAGCCAGAGCCCGATAGTGTAAGTTATTTAGCAGCATTGTGCGCTTGTAACCATGCTGGTCTTGTGGATGAGGGGGTGAGGTTGTTTGAGTTGATAGAGGAACGTGGAGTAAGTAAAAATGTGAAGCACTATGGCACTGTCGTGGATTTATTGGGTCGAGCTGGGAGATTAGACGAGGCATATGAGATTATAGAGTCCATGCCAATGTTCCCAGATGCAGTTCTTTGGCAAACATTACTAGGGGCTTCTAAGATTTATGGGAATATAGAAATGGCAGAGAAGGCATCAAGGAAACTTGTGGAAATGGGATCAAGTCATTGTGGGGATTTTGTATTGTTGTCAAATGTTTATGCCGCACACAAGAGGTGGAATGATGTAGGGAGGGTAAGAGAGGCAATGAAGAACAGGGATGTAAAAAAGGTGCCAGGATTTAGTTATATCGAGCTCAATGGCACGCTATTCAAGTTTTATAACGGTGATCAAAGTCACCCGGATTGGAAACAAATATATACGAAGCTTGAGGAGATTAGGTTTAGGATTAGGGAATTCGGGTATGTGCCGGAAACTAACTGCGTGTTGCACGATATAGGACACGAGGAGAAGGAGAATGCCTTGTGTTATCACAGTGAGAAGTTGGCTGTGGCTTTCGGTTTGATTTGTACTGCTGATGGGAGCCCTATAAATGTAAACAAGAATCTTAGAATATGTGGTGATTGTCATGTAGTAATTAAACTTATTTCGAAATTGTATGATCGGGAAATTATTGTGAGGGATCGAACTCGATTCCACAGATTCAGGGAGGGGTTTTGCTCTTGTAAAGATTATTGGTGAAGATGTATTTCCTTATTTCATATAGCGTGTACATTCATTCGATTTATACTAAAAATCTTCTAATCCAATTATGTTACCAATAATATGGCTCGGAGAATGTTAATCAACGTTATTACAAACTCGAATCATCAATTATCATAGTTAAAGCCTGGTTCTGTTTGATAGTGTTCCTGCTTCTGTTTCTTGTAAAGAACTTCTTGAGAAAGCAACCTTGACCAACTTTCTCTAAAAGCTCATTTAATTTGACAAAGAACTACCACAGAAGTATTCAAACAAGTTCAAAGCAGCTTTTGGCTTTTGAAAAGCCCAAACAAGCGACCATGAATATTGAAAGACAGATTCTGAATTTTCGATACAAGAATGACAATATCCCAGAAATCTATGAACAAAAAAGAATGCTATTGTACAGCCCATAGCCCAGAGATAATGAACTTACAATTCATTTGTATTAATGATGAAGTCAACATGACAAATCAAATAGGAAAGTATTGGAGAATACCGGGTCGGGAAATAATGAAAATTTGAAAATATCAGCGGCAAAGTTCAACTCCCTAAAAGATATAGAGCTTTCAAGGACAAACATGTTGTATATTCAGCAAGAGTGGCACAACTGCATGTTTGTTATGCAAGAAATCCTACACGACAAATTAAATAACGCTAAGACTTAATGCATGTTTGCTATGTTGGAGGACAATACGAGACAGTACTAAGAAAGAAAAATAATCAAGCTAATCTTGTCCAACATTGCATACCAAGCATGCTTTTAAGGTCACTGTACTGAGTCTTTTATCAGCCTTGCCTCGAAACCCCCTTCAGGTCGGTTCACAAGTCTGTATGGCACATAAGTTCCAAGCAATTTGTCCCAGATGGAAAAGAATGGCTGGGAATAGTTGAATTTTGTACCTTGGAGTTGATGATGAATGTCATGGTACGCAGTATTGTTTTGGAAAAACAGATGGAAGATATTACCTGGCAGCCAAAGTCCACAATGATCATCAACAGTTTTGACCACAGCAAAACAGAAGAAGAAAACAGCAGTACGAGCAGTCATTCCTGAAACGAGGAAAGAGATGGCACCACCAACTGTGTCGAGTAGGAGACCTTCCAGTGGGTGATTGTAAAGGGCCCCAATGGCGTAAGGGACCACCAACCTATGATGCTGAGAGTGTACATGACGGTACAAAAACTTGTTTTGGTGCATGTAACGATGCACAAAGTACTGCCACGCATCCATGACCAGCATAGCAACAGCAAATTGCACAGCCTGAATAGGAAGAGAAGGCTGAACTGTAACCCCGGAAGAACTGGCATTTGATGTTACCTACACCAGTAAGTGCAAAAGTTCAGCGTATTTATGAAAAATAAATAATTTGATGTACATTAATGGTTCCTTCTATGAGCCAAATAGTATTATTAACAGAAACTTATTGCCAATAATCTTTGCCTGTCTGTGTTTGTTCTATACCACATAAATTGGAATATACGTCCCCAGAGAGGAAAAAACAATTAAAGGCAAGGAAAAGAAAATTAATGAAGGAAATTTGCTTCACCAAAAGTAATTCAAAAATACAACACCCCTACCTTCCTGTACTTCCCAGGTTTGAGACATCCCAGATAACGTAGAGGAAGGAAAAATGAATTTAAATTATAAACAAGCTAAAGGACTAAAACATTCTCGAGACAATCTATTTATTCCATTAGAACTAAACACCTATCAGCACAGTCATTGGTAAAATGAATCTGAAATCCTGAGGGGTTGCTCAATTAGTCAAGCCTTGAATTTGCTTCCCAATGGTCACCAGTTTGAGTCCCCACAGGGCCACTGAGGTGAGTACTGGCTGTAAACTTCAGAGCCCCGTGGGATTAGTCGAGGTGCGCGCAAACTGGCCCGGACATCCACGATTATCAAAAAAAAAAAAAAAGAATCTGAATCCATTTGGAAGTTAACCTTTCATGGGTCATATGCAATTAGAACCTTATAACAAGCACATTTCCAAATCAATGACTTAAATCTTATAGCTTAAGACATAAAGGAAGAACAAAATAAAACATTTACAAAATCAAGCTATGAGAAGTCAAAACAATAAAACTAATAATTGCGCAAACAAGGACATATTCTGGCTTTTTTTGTAGAGGAGTAGAGGGGGAAATAACTAGCTCAAAGTTTTTTAATGTGCATTTTCTGGAATGTGCAGTATATTCGTTTCAAGAGATGATGGGGGAGTCAGTCACCTGCTTAATAGTCCCTATCATTCAGGTTAAGTTCCCAATGAAAGCTGAAGGCCATATGAAACAAGTGAAATATCGGCACACAAGCACAACCTATTTGACATTAGAATTACGCCAACACTATTCAGCCTATTTCCATCAGAATGAGATTCGTGTAGGACGATACAGTATATTCTGTTCACTCGTAAAATATAGGCTTTTTAGTATTTTCTTGTTTTGTTTCCAAAGAAATGGACAACACTTTCCTTTCCAAGTAACCATCTACTAAACAGGCCAACAAGGCCAGCTAAGTTCAATTGGAACAGAAACTGAAGCCAAGTAAAAGCAAGAACCGTTTTGAAAACAAGGGCTAAATTTTGCTGAGGATACAATTGGAAGAACAGAAGCAACTAAAACATGAAGCCTGACAGTTCTAATAGAGAACCAAATAATGAGCATTCAATAACCAAAACCTGTCTTAAAACAATCTTCAATTGAAAGAGTGAAGTTAAGTAGTATCCTTGGAGCGTACTTTTTCAATCGACATTAGAAATGACCAAGAAAAGTTTGTAATATACACAACAACAAACTAAGCCTAATTTCCAATAAGTTAGGCATCGGCTACATGAATCTTTCTCTGTCATCCACTCTATTTAATGCTAGATCTAATGGGATAAAGCAACTAGATTCTAAACAACCGCAACACACATGTCAATTTTGGTCTACCACTCCCTCTTCTAACTTGCTCTACCAAAATTACATCACTCTTATTAATGAGAGTGAGTACATCTTCTATATTCCTTTTATGGAAATCCAACCTAAATGGCAGTAATTAAGCTGAAAGCAGAAGCTTGCCAAGTCTTCCACCCACTCCCCTCCACTGTAGAAAGGAAAAGCAAAGCAAAAGATACACAGATCACTCCAATACACAATCAGACAAATCCTTCATGACCAATTAGGTGTCTCGTCACATAATCAGCTATTAAAAACCCTTTGCCTCTCCAGATCCTTCTTCTATCCTTGTGAAGAAGAGCATTGAATGCTGCCTCTTGTTGAACATCGTTTGAAGCCATGAATTAGTTAAATGGGATAGTGCCAGGTTTCACACTAATCTCGTTTTAGTAAGAACTTCCAGTGTGTCCCTCCTTGCTGGTGCTCAAACTGAAATAGTCTTCTAAAACATGTCTCCGTGTAACATTAAATAGGAAGGACATGCATATTACTTGGTTATCATCCTCTTCATGATGCTAAAGTCCATTTCCATCTCAAAGACAAGGTTGAGGGCCCAATGTAATATTACATTATTCAATAATCTAACTCATAAGTATGCATATGTGTAGGTTTATGTTTACTTATTTGTGTACGTGTGTTTGCATAAATGCAAACTTATAGAGGGTACCAAAGAGTTCTAACACCTCAAAAGAAAGAAATTATATGCAAAATAGTAAAACAGAAAAAAAGTACTACTGAAAATTATTCAAGCAAGCAAATTTTCTAATTGGAAAATAGTAATTAAAATGTCAGTCGGTCCATCAATGTCTTGCTCTCCAGCCAGCAAATATGAATGTATGTATGATTCAGATCAAGAAACGGCTAATACACTCAGTGAATTATATAAAAATAAAATGTGCCATCTATTGCTTGTCAAAAACAAGAAGCGGTATATTAAATCTATAACTTAAATGTTTTAGACAGCAGTTGAAGATATATTATCTGAAAATAGTAAAATATGAGGAAAGGTAGTCCTAATTTGTAAATAAAGAAATTTGAAAGGAAAAAACTTAAAAAAGAAGAGCTCCTTTTTCTCATTAGCAAAAACACCTCCAGGGTTAGACCACAATGACCACTTTGAGATCATTTAGAATCTAAACATATCCTGTGCAAAATTATACACATGGTATTGTCACTGAATGCGTACAAATACAATTGGCAAATGTAAGTATCTAGCTCTGCCGAAGCTCACGGGATCATCACCTATTCACAAACTAGCAAAAATTCAATGACAAGAATGTTGACAACCTAAGTTCATATCTGTAAACTTAGGTTGGCTACATGAATTCATTTTTGAAGCTTCATTTAGTCATCTATCCAATCAAATCAAATATGTTGCAACCCCATTAGACAACGATAATTTTATCTGCTTCCACCTCTTCTAACATACATCAGTCTTGTGAACAGTACTTCGCTGAGTCACATCAAGAGTCCCAACTACCAAAGCTATCCTTCCCCCAAGTTGTCCTTGATTGTTGCTAATATCACTTGCTGGTGTATATTCTCATTTATTAACCATATTAGTATGGTCATATCATTCATTTCCATAGCAATTGAAAATTCAAAATAAGGAATTCAAAGACATTACATTAATCCACAAACTCGAATGTAATTTATTACCAAAAAGAGCAAATGAGCAACAACGGCCTGAACAAGCTGTTGAAGGAGAACGCCTTTGATCACAACCCCCAATGGAACCAAATTTTTCTTGATTTCCTCCTTTCTTGTGTGCAGCCTGTAGTTATCTAGAGGCGGCAACAACTGATAAAACCCCGCATACAACCAGTATACCACAATTGGGGCAAATGTCCCCATCAATTCATCACTCACATACCCATCCCACAACAACATTCTTCAATTTTATTTCGTTCTTTTCTCCAACCCAAAATTTCTAATGTTCTGCTCAAGGTCTATATAAGCACATTCTGCGTGTCGCATACACCCTGAAAAGAAAACATAAAATAGTGAATTTCCAGACGATTTCACCAAATTATTACTATATCAATTGTTATGTTTGGGCTAATAAACCTGTGCTGAGTACTATATACAGAGTGCACATAAACATGTAGCACAGTACACACAAAAGAACAAAAACACAAATTGAATATCATAACGTTAAATAATAAACTTTTGATTGTACTACATGTACATAATGGTTTACATAAGATATGACCGGGTATGAATTTCTACAACTAAAAAAAAAATACCACTTTCATTTTGACACCTCACCTACCTGTACATAAATCATTATGTAACGAGTACAAGTAGCATTATTCTAAACTTCTAGACGAAAATTGAGCTAAAATACACATGTAATGTGACATCACATCATATATATACCCAGAACTTCACTTTTTATTTTTATTTTTTGAAAATGTAACTAAATTATGCGGATTTACACTGGTACTTGAGCAGCCCGTGTTATTTGCATATAATGCACTTCTAATGTACTCCGAAAAGGGGGAGATTAAAAGAAAGGAATGCCCGGATGAGATAGGATAAAAACCCAGGTAATTCAAAGAATTCTTTAACGAAATATAAGCTAGGATTCAACAGATACACACGCTGCAAACATAAAAAAAAGGCCCAGATGGAATTTAATAAAGCAGTGACAATTTAAGCTCCGATGGATGTAAATGAGACTTACATGAAGATGACAGTACAGGTGGTGTAAGCGACTTTTGTGGCACAGATCTGTGAGAATAATCTAATATGAATTATATGTGAGTATATGAAGATGAGAGGTGAATGTGGATATTGCGACGGTGGTGACAGTCGTTCGATTGAAAGAAAGAACAGAAGGGTGACCAGTTAAGCAAAAAAATTCTTCAGTTTTACGTATTCAATCATTTTTAATTTATCTTTCAGTTCTTTTTCGGTTTTCAAGATTTGTCTTTTTTAACTTCTTGTCGTGTGATTTTTGGAATAATATATCAAAAATACTATTCATTCCTGGGATTATAATTCCAATCTACGTAACTTTAAATGATAGATTAAATAAAATGTGAAATTAAATGACTTATTTAATTTCATGAGATTGAAAATAAGTAGAAAAATGAAAATGAAAATTTTAATGTGTACCAAACATGGATTTTATGTTTTCATAAGATCGACAATTTAGTAACTACACATTTCGTAAAATTTATAAGTAAAAATACTATGGGGATGTGTGGTAGAGATTAAAATTGAAAATATAGTCGTTATTGTTGACTTTTATTAGACGGGTGGGCCCCAATAACGACCATATTTTCAATTTTAATTGGATTTTAATGTGGTAGAGATTAAAATCAGATTAAAATTGAAAATATTGTCGTTATTGTTGACTTTTATTAGACGGGTGGGACCCAATAACGGCCATATTTTCAATTTTAATTGGATTTTAAGCCGTACCAAACAGACTCTATATAACAAGCACTATAATAGAGAAAGAAATGTACAAATCATAATTTGATAAAAGAAAAATGGAATTCGTGAAAGAAAGATCACATTGAAGAAGAGATGCTTGTCGAAGGAGAGGAAACACAAGGGGTATATTCGTAAAAATACAACTAGAATTTTTGCAAAATATAATTATAAAAATTAGGGACCTGGACTAATATGGCATGGGGTGACGAAATATATTATACGTAGTTGGTGTAATTTTAGAATTCTTACAATATGTCAGAGTAGTTATAAATAATTTGAAACTTTAGAGAAGGAAAAACAAAAATTTCCTTCGATTTAGACCGTTTTATACAAACTCTTCAATTTCAAAATGGAACACAAATGGGACCACCAATGGACCAAGACACAACTAGTAAGTATGATCCGTACAATGTAAATGTTAGGGCGGGGCCAATATCTTGGTTCAAATATTTTCCACTTCATGTGCACACGTAATTAACTTCTACAAAGCAAGGAGTCGACGCATAATGTATCTGGCCTAGTGGTGACAAACGGGTCGAGCGACTCGTCGGCTCGGGTTGGTCCCACGAGCTCACGGCATGAGCCGAGCTCGGCTCGTGACAAGCACAATCGACTCGGTCCATTGCCATTTCTAATGTGGCCTTGTAATAGTTATGAACTTATTCAAGCTATAAACAAGTCGAGCACAAATCGATCAATAGGTAATTGTTACTTTTAGTAATTGTCGTAATAATTTTGTGACGAATATCATATAAGATTTTACGAGGAAGAACATTAATTAGTTGTTGACTAATTAGTCGTTCTAAAATTACCCCATATGACTTAAATATGAAATTAGTAATAAATTTATAAGTGTTTTGAGTACCATTCTTAAACAAAGTTGCTATTTAAGCTGAATTTGTAAGATTCAATACGATATTATAGGTTAAGATCTTAAACCAACAAATAGATTCGTCTAACATCAGACAAATCATAATCTTACGAAAACGCTTAAAAGAGTAAAATTCGACATTGCTTAAGTATATAATTAATAATCAACAATAAGAATTTGCTTTATTGATCTTGCTTGACGTGAAATAATAGTGAAGCAACCTTTCGACTTCACAACGGAACAAGGCGACTTTTGCTATTCTGAAAAACAATAAAACATCTGCAAGAAAGGGTCGTAGTTATCTCACTGATTGTACCTCCGACGTGAGATTTAGCGACTGGGTTTAAGTGAAGAAGAAATAACCTTTTGTCATACAAATAGAAAATATCATAGAGAAATTGTGAAAAAAGTTCTTCATCCCTGGTACACCTTCAGGTATTTATAGGTGACTTTCCAACCATGCAATCGCTAAGCGGTTTTCCATCCACGTGTATGAATGTTACCTTCCACTTGCATGTACATCGATTGTCTCTCATCCACGTGAATAACGGTCACCTCCCACTCACAATTGGGTGGTAGACCGAGCTTTCTAGTGGTCAACCATCTATTGGTTGATCGATCGATCACGACAGTTGATCTATCATTGTGATAATCTATCGATCATAATGATAATCGGCAATTATCTTCGTGATTTCGTTTAGTTGACTATAGTAGTTCACTATTTATATCACAATATCAACAATCCTTTTTTTTTTTTTTTTTTTTTTTTTTTTTTTTTTT
>CAIGRO010114027.1:2548-14752 GCA_903798355.1 Fraxinus baroniana | reverse complement strand
TGTTGATTTGTTTGAGGTGGTGGTGGTTCTGGTGACGACAGTGGCAGTGGTGTTGCTAGAGGAAACGATGAGGTGGTGGTCATAAGTTGGTGGTTGGTGGTGGTCATTGATTATTTGTGATCAATAAACAATATGTGATCTAAAAATTATTAATTTGTGACCAATAATTTAATCAACTGTGACCTAAATATAATTTGTAACCGATTGATTTGATATTTTGTGATCATAAAATAAGTTGTGTGACTTATAAATTTTGTGATTTGTGACCGATGAACAAACCGTGACCTATAAATGTTTTGAATTGTGACTTTAAAATTTTTGAATTGTGACCAAATTGCATAAATCTGTAACCTTAATATATATAATTAATTAATTAAATCATAAGTAAATAAATTTTAATATAAAATTGATTTTTGAAATTTAAAACACATATCCTTAATTTTAAAATAGGTGATACTTAAACCTTACTTATGTATTGTTCCCGAACAAACTTTATAAGTGGAAATTACAGAAAACCAGAACTTTAAAGATTTAATTTCAAATTTCAAATATAAATTTTATTTATACAAAAATCAGACATTAATTCATCTATATTAACCCTAAAAATTTAATCATTTATCATATCCTCTCATTCTCTCTCTCCTCTTCACCGTTGTAGACATCCTCTTTTTCTCGCATCTCTCTCTTCTTCTCCTCACCGTCGTCGTTGTCGAAGGAGAGAACTTGATCCAGTCAAACTTCCTACGGCTCGTTCATTTGTTTCCAAATCTTCTACTCCTATTGCCAATCCCAAGGCCACCGCCAGCAAAACTACTAACGAGAAGAAGGCACCTCCTTCCAAAGCGAAATCCATGCCAAAGGCAGTCGCTACCAATGCTAAACCTGATCCCAAGGCTAAGCCAACTGCTAAATCCAAGCTAGCTGCAAAGCCTAAGGCAAATGAACCAGCTAAGTCAAAGTCGCGATCTCCGGTGGGTTTGGCGCTTGTGTTGGCGATAGCGGTGGCGACGGCGTGGGGGTCTCCGTCTCCTCTCCTCACTCTCTCTTTTCTACCTCTTCTCTCTTCTTGTGGCGGCGGAGACGTTCATATATGGTGGTTGTTGTGACCGATTAATTGGTGGCGGCGGTTGTGGTGGTTGCGTCTCCAATAGATTTTTCAATAACCTATGAAGTTACTGTTGATCTCTAGTTTCATGAAGGTTTTCTAGCCTATGTTCTTTGGTCTACCTAATAGACTTAAAGGCTTAGTCCCTAGTGTTTAGACTTGATGAGTGTTATATATGATGCTACCAAAAATCGCACCTGAAGATTTCCCGAGCTTTGATGACCGAGGACGAGCACGTTCGAGGTCTTCAATTACCTGAAACAAAGNGTTTTCTAGCCTATGTTCTTTGGTCTACCTAATAGACTTAAAGGCTTAGTCCCTAGTGTTTAGACTTGATGAGTGTTATATATGATGCTACCAAAAATCGCACCTGAAGATTTCCCGAGCTTTGATGACCGAGGACGAGCACGTTCGAGGTCTTCAATTACCTGAAACAAAGGCGTCGAGGTTTGGCCTCATCGCCCCTCCGATGCTTAAGTCAGAGAGAGAACAAAGAGAAAATATACTGAAAGATGTATGTAAACGTGTACCTGAATAATGAATGAGGGTGACCTATTTATAATAGTACTCCTTTTCAATCTAGGATTCCTTGATTGTGAGGAATCCTAGTAGGGTGAGGGATCCTTCTAAACGAGGGTCGGCAAGGTTTTGCAAGGCATTATGAAAATGGTTAAGTTCATACCCCGAGCACTGTGCATCCCGAGCACTACCAAAGTGATTTTGGGGCCAGGTCCAGGGGTGAATCCTCGAGATGTACCGAGGACCCTGATGATCTCGAGGACTAAGGACTACAATCCTGGGGAACGGCCACATGGGAGTCCTCGTGCTCGCGGTAAGTAAAAGTGACATCATCAATATATTTTTTGTAGAATGGCGAAAATCAACATTCCTATGAAGAGACGGTGGCAGTGGTGATGGTACGGCTGCATTGGGGGTTGTGTTACTGGTGGTGGTGGTGGGGTTGTTGGTGCGATGGTTGTGGGTAGGTAGTAGTCTTCGTGGAGATGTCGGTTTTTTTAGATGATGGTTTGTTGCTGGAAGGTGGTGGTGGTGGTGGTGGATCCCGCAACGAGGGTTTGATTGTCATGTTGTTGGTGACAGTGAGGTGTTGGTCACAAGTTTTTGTGGTGGTCTAGATTATTTGGTCGTGACCATTAAATTTATTAATTTGTGATCGATAAACAATATATGACCAATGAAAAGTATAAGCCCTTGTTTGAAACCCATTTTGAGGGAAAAAAATTTTGGAATAGTGATTGATGTGAGAATTTGTGGTGGAAAAGTGATAAAAAGTTTTTGATTTGTGTGTAATATTATTTTATTTGGAAAATGTGTGGTTGAGATGAAAAATGAGAATGAGAATGTGAATGAAAAATTAATGGGTGTCAAACATGAGCTAAATTGTGACCAAGAAATAATGTGACCTAAAAAATTCTTAATTTGTGATCAATAATTTGACAATTTATGACTGTCTACTAAGTTGTGACTTATAATATTTGTGATTTGTGACTGATGAATAAGTTGTGACATATAAAATCTTTTTATTTGTGACCGATGATCAAATTGTGACTTATAAAATTTCTGAATTGTGATCGTAAAATAATTTGTGACCTATAAAATTTTTTATTTGTAACCGTAAAATAATTTGTGATGGATGAACAATTTGTGACATGAAATTTTTGAGTTGTGACCGTAAAATAATTTGTGACGTTTTATTTTTTTATTTGTGACCGATAAACAAATTGTGACCTATAAAATTTTTGAATTGTGATCATAAAATAAATTGTAACATGTAAAATTTGTTATTTGTAATCAATTAATAATATGTGACCAATTATATAGAATTGTGACATTAATATATTTAATTAATTAATTTAAAAATAAAAATTAAAAAATTTTGAGATTTGAAATTTTAGTCCCTGTTTGTTTCCCATTTGTTGCCCATTTTTAGAAAAATTGCTTTCGGTGCACAGTAAAGCTGTCGAAATATTTAACTAGCATGTGTGATAGTGGGGCCCAATAATTTGAAAAAAAGGTAAAATTATTTATTTTTTTCCTGAAAGTAATGCAGGCCAAATAGAGGCTTGAACCTTAAAAAATCTGAAATTTTAAATTTTAGACTCTCTTAAATTTGAAATGAGTAAAACTTAACCTCTTAGTTTTGAAATTCTTCCATTTCATAATTGTTTATTTTTTTATTAAAAAAAAAAAACTTCATATTATTTTAATAGATAAAGTTGACAATAATTATTTGAAAACTCTTTTTTTTTAACATAATTATTTTTAATCACACATTCACACAATAAAATATTATGCACTTAACTCAAAATTTTATCTACTTTTTAATCACAATTCTCCTAAAAATCACTATTAAAAATATTATTTTGACCAAATAATAACCCTCAAACAGGGGTCTAAATGTGTCGTATGCTTCGAAAATTTATAAACTTTCTTCCCTTTTTTAGACTAGTCAACATTCATAACACAAAAGGCAATTGTTTGTATACGTGATGTTTGGCAGGGTGAGCAAACGTGAACACTGAATCGTGTCACGACTTGTGTTACAACGTAATATAGCAAGTGCATATAATTCCTCGACAATTATTTGAAACATCGACAAAGATAGAAAAAATGCACATCGCTTATAACTTGTAATCAACGACTGTTTGTATGCATGATAGTCAGACATGGTCGATCCATATACTGGATGTTGTTTATTAAAATCACTAAAGACGCGTTTGGTACATGAGGATTGGTCTGTCCAATCATGTTCACTACCACTTGTTAGGTGAGGATTAAAATAAGTTTTTTCACTAAATTTTGAAAAAAGTCAACTGTGATTGTAAAGTCGCGTAAAATATGTAATTAAAATTAATTATTAATTTTAACTTAAATTAAAATTTTAATTTTAATCTCTACCAAACAAGTAGATTATCATCAAATGCTAGAAAATAAAGATACAAAATTATTAATTTATGACCACTTCTAGCCGGCTGAAGTCCTATGGCTGGGAATATCCCAATTTATATTTACAAAATGCAAGATTATTAGAGCTGCACAAAACAAAGAGTTACCCAACAAATATCTATAACTTTTTACCCTTTCTTTTTTATCAACTACTTTCTACTTCTCTGCCAATTGCTCTACTCTATGGAATAAACAAACATACTAAACGAAACGAAACGAAACGAGAAAAAAGTCTTAGTGTGGGCTATACTTGCTCGATAAATATCAGGACAGCCAAAACAAGGCCAAGTCCTTGCTATACAGTGTACGATCTTGAATCTCCAAATTTGCTACATGCCAATTTATGAGCTGCAATTGGATACATTTACACAAAAGCAGTGCCAAAGGAAAAAGCCACCATTCACTTTCGTCCCTGCGTCCACAGAAACGGAAGAAGAAAATGAGAAGATATATATAGCCAAAAACTGAAATTTAGCATTAAAAGCTTCGAATTCGCCTCACATATTCCATGGCTGGAAGTAAGGAATTTTTTTGCTCGACTGTGAACTATAGTGAACATATCCACAGATGAATGCAACACCCTGGGATATTGCCAACCCAATCAAGCAGTTAGAACAAGTGTTTCAAATTGAATTAAATTCAATTCTTCTGTAAGTTAAAAATGAATAGTCAAATAAATAAATCAATCAGAGAACCTGGAAAAGTCAAAAAGGATGCGCATGGTTATTGAAAGGAAAGACATGATTCAACAAAAAATCAAATAAGAAATGGAAAAAAAATAAAAAACAAGTAAAATAAGATGACCATCAAAAGTATCCTATGAATGTCTCCCATTCACAACTTAAAATAGTACAACATTTAGAACTGAACTAGTAAACATGATACATTAACTTACAATATTTATCAAGGACGTCACATTCCATAAAGCATACACACGTGCAAGACCCGCTGATCGCCTTGGTCCATGACTAAATAAAGCATTGATTCCAGCAGGGAAGGGAAGTAAAATTCCAAGAGGTAAAATTGACAAAACAAGCAAGACGTATGTCAGGGAAAGTGAATACAGCTGCAGCAATGTGAGCAAGACTAAGCTAAAATCTCCAAGAAGCAGAATAGATACAACCAAACCAACAAGATCCTGCAGCACGAGATGCACAGCATGTTTAGGAAGAAAAATATTAAAAAACTACCTACAGTGGCTACCCAACATGTGTAACCAAGAAAGGAATGTTCCAAAGCTTTTCTCTACTCTATTTATTTTTTTGGCTGTGGGAAGAGGGGAGAGAGGAGAAATTACCTGGTGGCCAACAGGTTTAGAGTTGTGAATTAGAAAAGAGAGGGCAAAAAATATATCTCTTCTCTCTTCAAGCATCTTCAAATTGTTAACATCGACAATGCTTCCGTAAGCCTTGTGCCTTAGGTTACCATCAGTGCTTCTCCAAGTTTGGCTCAGATATGTCTCTCCTCTCGTGAAAATATCGACCATACTGCTTCAAAGAAACAGATGTGAATAAAGATAAGAATTACGCACAGAAACCTAGAAACATATGTTTCTTCTTAATATTATAATTTCTATACAATTTGTTCACTTAAAAAGCCAAAAGAAAAAAGACCAACATAATGCATGCACAAAGAATGGTCACAAACATGCACACCCACCAAACTGATTCACTTATCTAAGCTGGTTCAACTAATTTCTACCTCCTTATCTCATTGGCTTTATAAGTGATGTGACTTAGTAAAGTTGCACCTAAAACATGGGATTCCATTTAAGACACAGAACATCTAATTATGTGAAAGGAAAGAAAAAAGAGAAGTGATAAATTTGTTTCCCTCTCAGATAAAAGCTCTCAAAATCAGATATACATATAAATTTTTATACTTCATATAGTCTAAACATGAAAGACCAGATCAATGTGTATGTCATCGAGATTCCATACCGCAATTGCTGTTCATTAGCTCCACGGAGACCTTCTAAAGATGCAGAGTCCATTTCTTCTTCGACAGCATATACCAAAAGTCCATAATGAAAATAACCACCATTTGTAGCTTGAAACCAGGCAAGATCCACCCCCACACCAGAAACCCTTAAAGTGGGATTTGCAAAAGTCTCAAGCCATTTAAGGACAGGGCGGAACTTTGCCCTAAGGCAACCACGATGCACCAAGCGTAATTGTGCATTCAAACCAGCCACAAAGCGAAACCATGTGGTAGCTGTCATAGACTGAAAGTAGAACTGTAAGTTAGTACAATTTTTATCATTCAAAGTTCACAAAAGGAATTGCTTTTCCAAATTCTTATTTCTTCCTCATGCAAATTTTGTACTTCTGTTTCTTAGCATCAAGTTACAAACCTGACTCATGAGGTTGGTGATGATTTTGTCATTGTGGAGTGAGAAAGGAGTCATGTAACTTCCATCACCTCCGAACAATAGAGACATTGGAAATCTTTGACATAGAGGAGGAGGAAGATCACTTCTCTTTTCATCACCACCAAGAAAAAAGTCTATATATGCTAGCATTAAATCAGGTGTTGCCGCCACCTACAGTCATGTATATTAACAACGATGAGCATGGAAAAGTTTGAATTTTGTTTGAGTCACGTTATACTTTCTAGTGTTATGAAATGGATCTATAATGCATATGCCAAATGAGGAGTGCAGTTTTCATGGTGGTTAGACTAGAGGTAAATGTACCCTAAGAAGCCAAAAATGTAATTTTGATTTTTAAAAGCAACAAATATATATAATAATAAATGTGGAGATGCAAGACTTCAAATATATATTTTTTTTAACGAGACCCAAGCATCAAAACGTCAGGGAAACAATGAGACACGATATAACCCATCCACCTTAACTGGAAGGTACTTGTGAGCAACTACGTGCTTTGTTAGCTTTGCTTTGTTCTAACTTCTAACAACCCTTATTCCCCACCTGACCACCTCCAAACAAGAAAAGGAAGAGAGATGAAGAGAGTAAAACTTGAATGATGTCAAAAAGATCATGGAAAATCTGATGTACTGACCTTATCTTTTTTGAGAAAAATCATATCAGAATTTTATTAATTACAGAAACATCAATGCATTATCTTTGGCCACAAATGTGAACCTCTTCAAAAAAGTTGACAAAAGTGTGTATAAAATGTTTCAACTAATTATAGTCCCTGGAAAAATTACCTTCAGTCCTTCATACAGAGCACGTGAACGGCAAGAACGCAAGCAAGCATGATCATATTCTGATCTCACGAATTCTCGAAGCCGTTGTAACTTCACTTTCCTTCTCCATTGTTGCCATGACCATGCAAGAGGATATGCAAGAACACAAAGAATACTATGCACTGATCCTTCCCACCAATGATATGCGGCAATAGCATTGATCTCATCCACAAACATATTAAATGCATCCTCATATCTGCCATTTAAGTATATCATTTAGACTTTTGCCCCAAGTCTACAATGTGCGATCGATGACGAGATACAAATACAACAAAAATCCATCCCTCTGGGATGTCAAATGGGAAAAGGAAAATATAAGAGCCAAAAGAAAATATAAAATAAATGAAACTTACACAATTTCTTTTATTTGTTCAGGAGGTGTATGAGGAAGAAGCCAAGGTTTACTAAATGTGTTTGGGCCCATAAAATACATTCTGTGCATGTGACTCTGAGACTCCTCGACCCTGTTAGTTTCCATTACCTGATTGTGGACAAGAAGTAAGCATTTTAATCTCTTTGTCTCTACAACAGCAAGGTAGGAGTACATGTCGCTATACTCGATAAAATTAACAATGCAGAGTTGCTCACATGATACCTCATTAAGCGACTCCAGGAAAGGAAACGAGTGATCTATTTGGGAACCCTGTTGTGTAGGAGCAGGGCCGGGTAACTCATCAACCCCAATAAACTTCATCCTTGCAACACTAAGGACCAAAGCTAGCAAGATGAGGAGACCCAAAAGCAGAAGACCAAACCACCAAGGTCCTCCAAACGTGTATATCAACTCTTCAAGAGCTGTATAGCAATTTGGCATGTGATATCTCTCAGATGCGCATTTGTAAGGACAAGGTGTTTCCGTAATACCACCTGATAGGGGCAACCAGAAATTAGAAATAAACAAGGATTTCACGAGACAATGTTTAAATAGAATAGTGAGACCCTAACATCAAAGTGTGTGGGACTACCATACTGAGAGAATACATTTTGATAATAGTTAATAAGTTGGCGACATATAATATAAAAAAAACTCAAAAGACAAGACAATAATATCTCAAAGAATGACAATAAACTGGGGAAAGATAAGCTGCATAAGCCACTTCAAAGGAAATACCTCGAACATAAATATAAACAGCACGACTGGGAAGTTCAGAGCTTGGGCATGGAAAACAGAGGGAGCTATCTGATCCTGAAACATTTTTATAAGTACCAGTTGGACATTCCTGCAAAATTACATTACAAACAAGTAAATAAGCAAGCAGAATAGTTATGTAAAACATGTTATTACTCCATCGCCTGTGAACTTCTAGTTACTAAACTGAATAAACCTTTTTCTTGAATTAAAAAAATCAACTAGAATTATTAAATGACAAATGGAAAATGAAAATTAATTTGTTAGTAAGCAAATATACACCGAGATGCGTTTTAAACTGAAAACAAGTCTTCCCAAACATAGCAAAATCTAGGACAAAGGAGAAGGCTAGTTCGGGGTAGAAGCCTGGATTTCAGGTGAGTAATCAGAGCAACAATACTGGAGAAAAGAAGGTATTGCAAAAAACTCAAATCAACGCACAATAAATTGTGAAATACCTCGCAAAATATTCCATAAAGCCCCTTGGGACAAGTTTTCCCACTGACTGTTCCATTTTCTCCAGTGTAACCCTGAATGCCACCCAATCCACCCCTAGGGTAAAAGAAGAATCTAGTTTACTGAAAAGTTTCCCAGAAAATACTAATACACATGAACAAATGCAAATAATGATACCACGAAAAATGATTATACATATTACAAATCAGCTTTGGAGCCAAGTTATCTTGAAATAACTCTTTACTTTCCAGCAAAATTCTCGCCGACAATAGAAATCAGAAAAAAAACTTTTTAAGTTTGATCACCCAGGACAAGGCAATAAACAATTATCTGGAACTGAAAGGTGTAAAGAATAGGAAGGCTATAATGATAGAAAATAATAAGATGCAGTTCATTATTAGAAAACATATTGTCAAATTCCATAGAGTATTGCATCCTGAGTATTTGGTAACCAACTATATCAGTTTGAGAACTATATAATACTAACCCTGTATGAATGGTTCCATTTACACTAGCTATCTGCTGATATATGTCTCCAGTGGGAATGTCTGACCAGTGGAAATGAATCCTGCCACCTCCACCTCCTCCTCCACCACTCGGACTTCCATGACCCCCGACACTTGATAAAATGCCAGATTCACTGAGAGTCAGAGTACGCAAAAACAGCAGGACAGTTCCACCAGATCCACCCCCAGGTCCAATATTCACACCATCCATAACCAAATTCTTCTTTTGGAAACTTTCCTTAAAACTGTCTCCATCAGCTCTAACTGAACCTTCAACTGATAAACTCATCAAGGGCTGCTCCAGCGAACCCATCACTGCATGGAAAGTAAATATAGTGAGAGAATAAAGAAGACGGTTAGTTACTCTGAATGACAGAAATATGAGGATCAAATGCAAGTGAACAGAACAAGATAATTTGAAAATATCTGCAGTAGAAACTTTCACGATATTTGGCATAAAGTGAGGTAAGAGATCTACCCACCTACACTTTCTCCTCCACTGAAAATGAAGGCATTCAATAAAGAAACTAAAAATTGGGACAAAGAGATATAAATTATCATTCCACAAGTGTTACTGAAGAAAGCAGCAAAAGACAAGCTTAATGTTGAGGATGAAAAAATACGATCAAATTAATAACAGCTACAACACCAATATGCTAAATAAGATGGCTGAATGCAATTCCCTAATAAAGTGAAATTGATAACCAGCTAAAGCACGCAGCGCATACAGAGCATGTAGTAACAGCAGCCGAATCAAAATTGTGCCAATCAATTCCAATTCAGGCTAAAAAATATATACTTGAAACTATGATATCTTGCCAGAAATCTTCCATTTTGAGTCAGTAGTTAAGCCATAATCTCTCATCCAAAAAGTGAAAATTGCAAATCATGAAGCCCATCTCATAATACTGGCACTTTAATCGCCTACACGTGTTAATTACTTGTTTCCTAGAAAACTTTTTGTTTTGAAATGTGCAGAAAATATCTGTTCAACAAAGTATATTGATCACTACCTAAACAAGTAGAATGACGTCAGCAGAACTCATGTCTGATAAATAAATTTGACAGACAAAAATAAAACTAGTTCTACAAAATTGTAATTGGTTGCTATATGCCTATATCCATATGATGGTCCCAGTATGTCCATCATACTAATAGTCTTGAAACCAACTATTCACATTATGGCAACCGTTTCTAGTATAAACTGACAAAGTTACACAATTATTTTTTCATGGTTCAATTCAAATTCCACTCTTCCATTTGTCAAAGAGAAGGCCAACGTCGAGTATACCCCTCACAGTAAATGGACAACACAACTTGATCTCAATTAATTCGTGGCCGCCAGTAATAACTATTGAACTATGACTCCCAAATCAGCCAATGCAAAGTTACCACGTTATGACATAGGAACGATGATTCAAAAGCTGGCAGACTTGGGCTAACCTAAAATACCACCACCGGCAGTTGAACCAGCCGAACTATGAGTTCCGCTCCCACTACCCAGTTCACAAGGCAAATCAGCATCTCCATATGATATGCCACCCTCAACGCAGCTGCCATTGTAACACCCCATTCCACCCATACCGCCATGCCCAGCTCCACTGCCAAGACCACTACTTAAAAATTTTCCTTGACCTGTACCTCCAATGCAGCCTGAAAAACCGAAGTACCAAAATAACAGGAAATATAATTCAACCAATTAACATAGAGTCATTCAATATTTGAAAGGAAGTTTTATTAATAGAACATAAAAATAAATGCAAAACATATTGCCCATTCTCCAGGATTTCAAGTCAAGGTCAAGAGAGATCCGTCTGCCTTGCCCAAATTACTAAAAAAGGTGTGATTATATCATTAAAAGAGTAAATGAGTCATACCCATTCCAGATGTGCTAATCATTCCAGAAGACTCGACAGTGATGGTTCTTGCTCTGTGGAAATGAACAACAGATCCTTCAATGGAACCTTGTACAAGAATATCCTCAACTCGACAGATCTGCAGATCATACAAGAAATTGAATATTAGAAAAAATTTATGATACCTACCTTGATTAGAGCACAACCCATATAACAATAGTTACAGACAATATTAAGCATTAAGAGCTAACTAAAACTACAGGAGAAAAATACACATTTACTATCAGCAAACAGCCACCTGTAAGGTGAAGGACAGAGAAGAGTTCACATTGCAATCTTCAGGTGGATGGAGGAGTTCAAAGGGACAATTTTGTAAGTCACAGTTCAGCTTTAGTGACCTACAAAACATAAAGAAGCAAACATCAGTGAAGGAAAGAGTGGAACTTTCAGATAATTGGATAGAACTGAAAATCACAACTTACACAGCATCATCCAAAGCACTTTGTGAAGGACCGCGCAGAGCAGAACCAGGTCCAATCTTCATGAAAGAATAACCCTTTAGAATAGTTTAAGAAACATTTACAAAACGCCTAAAAGTGCGTCACGTACATGGCTTGTGACAGCCATATTCATGTAACAGTCAGGTCAAGCAACAAGCTAAGGTTATGGGCATGATGGGAAACAACTATTGAACAGAAGCAGTCTTGCTTCTTCTTTTTTTATTTTTTATTTTTGCACCATGAAAATCAAATTGAGTAACACTGTTAAAAACAATTAGTCGAAAGAATTATACGTAAAGATACACAGATGCAATGAAAATGTCAGAAGATTTAAGAAGAACAGAGAGTCCTGTAAGCTAGAAAGTATGGCAATGTCATTCAAACAAGATTGATCAAACAGAAAGCACAAAAAGTTGAAGCCACCAAAATTCAAATGACTAATCATACTAGAAGCTTTTTTTTTTTTTTTTTT
>CAIGRO010114023.1:0-10419 GCA_903798355.1 Fraxinus baroniana | reverse complement strand
ATATAAATCAATTAATTCCAACATGATTCAGATGATTTTCATTCATAATTAATTTCATTGTATTGTGCTTAACTATTTTCATTTATGGATTATTTTTATATTAGGGATGTGTTTGAGCCACATTATTCTGAAAGAATGTATTTTGAAATAGTAAATTGATGAATAATGTGTGGTTGAAAAGGAAGGAAAAATCATTGATGTGATGGAAAATATTATTTTATTAAAAAATGTGTGGTTGAAAATAAGTAGAATAATGAAAATAAAAATTTTCTTAAATAGTATCATACAATTTATTAAACTATATATCTTTTCCCTTTTCTCCTTTTATTATAATTGGTCGGAGGAAATCTTTTGATGAAAATGCTACTTTAGAGGACGTACAATCACTTGAATATTCTTTCATAACCAATTATTTCCTTTATATAGTAGATCAAGCAATTGAATCACTTGAACGAAGGGTCTATCAACTCAATTCATATGGAAAAAAAAATCGATTTCTATTTCCTTCTGAGAAGTTAAACGCATTGGATAATACTAATTTGAAAGCATATTGTGATAATCTTGACATTGTTTTAAGACATGTAAATTTTTGTGATCTTAATGGCAAAAAATTGTTTCATGACTTAAAAATTTTGCAAAATCTTTTACCAAAAGAAACAAAGATAGCTTTTGATATATTCATTTATTTGAAAAAATTAGATCACTTTTCGAATATATTTATTACTTATAGAGTATTATTGAAAATTAATATTACCGTTGCATCGATCTTTCGAAAGAAGTTTTTCAAATTGACGTTATTAAAATCTTATTTACAATCAATCATGTTACAAGAACAAAGATTTCCCAGAATATATTGATTACAAAAGTTTAATTAGTAAGTTTGCTTCTAGAAATGGGAGAAGAAATATTTTTACATGATTTGTTGCGTTTCAAAGTTTACATATGATATTTGATGTTTTTTTATTTCAAGGTTTGCTCATATGAAATTGTACACAGTGTTTAGCGGCATGGATAGTTCTTTGTTGATGGCGTGTGTTTTGATGAAGTTTACGATATGCTTTTGAACTTTAATTGTACTTTTTTTATTCATGACATTTAAAAAAATAAATAGTATTTAAATATCATAATTTTGTGATGATATAATATTATTGAAATATATTTTTATCTCAATATATTTTTGTTAATTTTATAAAGAGGCATCATTTTAAAATTTCGCACTGGACATCCAAAATTTTAGGGCCGAGCATGTTGTTTTCCTTTCTATCTTCAAGATTTCATCGCGGATAAGCCAATCAATTAGATTCGTGCCCTATAACTTAAAAAACATTGATCTTATTATAAATAATTTCTTGGCAACAAAAGTTATAATTTTAGTACATACTTTTCTGATGTAAAAAATTCAGACAACTACCAACACTTACTTGGTCAAGCCCGTCGCACCGAGCTTGTTTAGTGTGGTTTATCTCTCATGTGTGGTTTGCGGGCTACAACACATGGAGTGAAGTTTACCTAGTGCACACTCATGGGTAGCGACTGCGAATTTCTAAGTAAAAAAAAAAAGCAAAATAGTAAATATAAGCTTACTTAGAAAATCATTTAGCTTTGCCCACTTCATCCACCTCGTCGCCTTTTTAACATTTTCTATTTTCTCCAAGTTCTTCACGTTGGGCTCTGATGGTCTATTAAACACCTTTTTGAGCTTGGAGTGGATTTTTTTCAGTTTTGACTTAAATGTGGACAAAATGAATACCTTGTCGTTATTAGCTACAGATGCTTTGATCCATTCTGGACGATTGCTATTTTGGTAATGTCTATACTCTATAGTATGGCTCATTGAAATAGGGTCTCTCGTTAAGCACGAGCCCTTGAATAGAAACCAAAACCTGAAGAATAGTCGATTTCTTTGTCCACATCTCAATTTTAGCCACGGACCAAGTGTTGATGATGCTCAAGCAAACATGTCCATTGTTGTAAAGATTCGGATTCAATCATTCAAACGAAGGCTGTGTGAGGGATAGTAAACTTTTGGAGGTTGTATTGGATAGTCAGAGGATAGACAAATATCGAAGAAAAAGTGACCATTGTAGTTTCGTAAACCTGTGCATAAATGGATTCAGGAAGATCTTTCTCAAGTCTTGTCACACCAATGGCCATTCTCGTCCAATAGACCAAGAATTTCATTTTCTGTGGCTCTGGTATGGAAGTTCTGTCCCCAAGTCAAGTGCAAGCCAGTCAGCTCAAGCACGCTGAGCCACATAAGCCTCCTCTTTCTCATAGAGACCTGCCAAGTGATGTTCAAGTTGTGCAAGAGTACCTACTGTACCTTTCAATGAACTCATGAACCCCTCGTTTTTATTTATAAATAAATTATTCACAATCGGATCTTCCCTTCTAGATACTTGTTGACGTGAAAAAAGTCTTCTCCTCATTATCCCGTGGGGAGAAGAAGATCCGCCAATAGAGTGAGATACAAATTTCAATCCAAGATGTGATTAATGGATACAAATTTTACTCTCGCACCATAAAATGTAGTTTTAGTTTTGTCCGCTTTGTACTAGTGTTGGCAACGTGGCGGGTTCGGGGCGGGGCACCCTCGCCCCGTCCCGCCTCTTGCCCCGCCCCACCTTAGGCGGGGCGGGGCGGGGTGGAACCTTGCCCCGTTTGTATTTTTTTTAAAAAAAAAAAAAAATTCCAATTAAAAACAAATTAAAAATTTTATAATCCAAAGCAAACAATACTTAAAATAACTATATCAATATACAAATTAAGCAATGAAAACAAACAATGTCCAAAATTAAAAAAAAATAATGTTCAATTTTTATTTTATTTTTATTTAACTTCGCGGGGCGGGTTCGGGGCGGGACACCCTCGCCCCGCGACCCGTGGGAGGGCGGCAATCCCCACCCGCCCCGCCAACCCATCGGGACGGGACGAATTTTTTTGTCATCCCTACTTTGTACCAGAGACTTGACTCGCTAGCAGACGCTTGAATGGTTCGATACTTACGACGACATGCATGGAACTAAATATTTAAAGCTTCTAAATGTCCTAAAACAATTTACTAGAAACATTCCGATTGAAGATCTACGAATATCATGATCTTGGTTTGTTATTCCAGGTTACGAAATTTTCGTGTAAAAAATAAGCCAATCAAATTAGAATCCAACCCAACAAAGAACGGAGAAAAAAATTATGTTAATATAAATATCTATAGTTTCTTGGCCATTGAAATGATACCCTTTTGGTACGTAAAATTCTGTCACATATGCTAGTAAAATATATGGGAACTAAGAAAGCATGAACATAACCCAAAACGACAAGGCAAATGCTAAGAGAACCAAAAGAGCAGGAACTATAGAGTCAATTAGGAACATATATGGCTTCATCTCCTTTTTGACATTTTCTAGTTTCTCTGAGTTCTTGATGTCTGGCTTTGAAATTGTGTCAAACACCTTTTTGAGCTTCGAATGCATCCTTCTCAAATTCCACTTAAATGTCATCGAAGCTTTAATCTCAGATTTACCAACCAGCAAGGAGAAATCTTGATAAGCCATAATGGTCGCCAGTATGGAATCTGAGCTCTTGTGAAAGTGCTCAACGACGAAAATTTCAAAATTCTTTGGTGGGTTGTACACCGTGTAGAGCATTGTCTTGCAAGACAAAATGAATACCTTCTCGTTATAGGTTACGACTTGTTTGATCCATTTTGGACAATTGTAATTTCTGCCATGTCCGTAGCCAGGCTCGTTGAAATAGGGTCTGTCGTTAAGCACGAGCCCTTGAATGGATACCAAAACCTGAAGAATAGTAGAATTCTGATTCCACTTCTCCGTTTTAGCCCCATGCCAAGTGTTGAGGAGGCTCAAGCAAACTTTTCCATCAGCATAAAGATTTGGATTCAAATCAAGGCCGTGTGAATGGAAGTACACCTTTGGAGGTCGAAATGGATAGTCAGACGGTAGGCAAATATCAAAGAAGAAGAGACCATTGTGGTAAGGCGTTCCTTCAGCGCCAATAATCACAGCACGAAGCAGATCAATTCTTGTCTCATAAACCTGGACATAAATGGATTCGGGAAGATCTCTCTCGAGGCTTCTCCATTCTTTCATAATTTTTCGATAAGCAAAACTGTGGACTTTAGACAAACTTTTCGACTGTTTAGACTCCCTGTAGTGATGATCCGATGCCTCTGGCACAACATTAAAGTGTTTGAACTCGACATTCGTAGCTTGATTTTCTCCAGAACCTGATTAATAGAAATATTCATGTTAATGTTAGAATGTGTGGAGTCTAATCATATATAATCCACATGTATAAATCAGATATAGGGTCATAGTCTATAACATAGAATAATATTCTTCTTCGTGGTAAAAACCTCCATGAGTGTCGCTTAATGTCTCTTGTATTGAAGATTAGGGTTTATCGTAACTGGCTAAAAGCCTATGTCAACCAAGTAGTTGATTTATGAGGAGCTCCCCTCGATGACAGAAATCCGGCGATAAATACTAACAAACCAAGTATTAAAGGATCACCGGAGTTCTAGTTATTCGAATAATGGATCTACGATAGTAAATGATTTGTACAAATATACCCACATAATCAAGAAAAGTACCTAAAATGAAGAAAATAATATTAGCATAACAATTTGTAAACACAAACAAGACAACATGAGATGCTGTACCTGATGCCATATTCGATGACTTGCTCGATTTTTATTTTTATTTTCTGAAAAGCTATCGCTTGAGAACTAATTGTTAAATATTGGTAACTTTTTAAGTTGTTTTCCAATGCTTTCATATCTCAGAATTCTGACGTGTGAAGAACTCTACTCCAAGTGAAATTCTTTCCCACTTCTTGTTCCCTGTTTGTTCGTCCAAAAAAAATAGAAAAAATCGTTGACATTGGAAACAAACGATTTAATTCAGTAATCAAATTTCAGATTACTCTTATCTCCCTCAATAGTTAATAATTGTAAATTGTTTGGGAGTGTTTAAATTAAAATATAAGTTGTGAATCTCGCAAAATGTTTGGATAAAAAATAGGTAACGAACATTGTGAAAAAAAAAGTAAATTTTACCAATTTAAATTAGTAATAATGAAATAAGTCCTAATACAGATGCTGAGTGAGAGCTAAATTAAATATTTATTAAAAAATCATAATGCTACTACGTAAAGCCATATTAATACTTCTATAGATTACTATTATAGTTTTTGGAAGTTAATATTACTGTCATTATGGACCCATTTATCGTAATGCCAACGTGAACAATAGATGTTGGGCCCACACACACTTCGTAATGCCAATGTAAACAATAAATGTTGGGCTCACACACGCCAATTCAAGCAAGTTCTGTAGCACCGAAGAACCGGAAGGAGAAGGGGACTTTACGGCACGAATCAAAAATGTTCAACCACCTACGATAGTGATTAAAATGATTGCACTAGCAAACAATCACTAAATAAGTGTCAATAACGGAAGATCAAACCAACAAATGTAAAATAAGCAAGAGAGTATATTGAGATTATTTTTATTGAGTAAATTCTTATATATTAAAATCAATATTCAAAAGACCATCCTTTACAATTTACAAAAACCATATATTTATAGAGTTCTGGCCGTTGTGGTGATCGTGGATCAGAACCACTTGGTCTCATCTCATTGACTGAAACCTCACATCACTAAGCATATCATACATTAAATACATTGACAACGGATCAACCGTCTTATACATTATGCGACATACTTAACATTCTTTATTACAAACGTTATATCAATTATTCCTGAAAATTTTCTACAAATCTTGTACGAGATAGCTTTAACTTCAGGGACTTCGGATGAACTAAGGGCTTAAGCTGAAGGGAGCTTCGTATTTGTGGTATTCTGTGTGAAGAGCTTCGACTTCTTCTTTTGATTTCTTACGTAGTGCTTTGGCTTAAGAGCTTCGACTATTCAGATAGTGCTTCGGCACATTGGACCTTTGTTAACTTTTCTTTCAATGTGGACTGTGACGTGACACTTCGAATAGAGCCTCAGTGTCAAGGATTAACAGTCATCCCATCTTACATCTTAACATACTTGTCGACGTTGAAGAATGCTGGACATCAAGTCTGGGACAGAAAGATCTACCTCTGGATTTCATACATCATCTTCTCCCTTATTACTCAAAACAAACGTGAATGACCACCAGATGGGATGGTCTATTTCACTTTCCGGTCAACAAAGATACAAGCATTTATTTAGCCCCNTTTTTTTTTTTTTTTTTTTCTCAAAACTCATTTACAATCACACATTTCATAATATCTACAACTTTTATTTCAACCACAAAATTTCTTCAATTTTTACTAAAATCTACTGAAATTTTGATTTTAGTTTAAACCAAACTGTGCTATATCTTTCAATTTTATATTTGAGAAATGGAAAGGAACTTGCTACTGCATAATCCAACATACGAAACATGCCGTCGTCAGAGGATGCAAAGTCATTACAGAATTAAAATAACCAAGATCTTTATTCCCACATAATTGTCACCTTAAACTGAAGCGCCAAATTCATTGTACAAAACAAGAAGGAAGATTTGAATAGATTTACAGCTTCGATGGAGGTTTCTTTGACCTCCGACCAGCTATGAATTCCTGCATTTTCTTAAACTGCACCTTCGTCATCCCATCATAGTACTCGTGAGCCCTTTCCTGAGAATTGTACAAACAGGGGAATGAGTTCTGAATCTAAGAACCTTTGAATACGAGAAACTAGCTAGCGTTCTTAATGCTCTAAATTGATTTCGTGGTTCTCTGTTCATATCGGTACTATTTTTTAACATACCCCAAGTTGTCAAATCTCACAAGTCAGGGTGGAGTTAAACAATAATGAATTTGATGCATTACGTTTTCTAGCACGTTATGTTTTTTAATCTATGAAAACCGAGAATATGACATTCTCAACGGATACAACCAAGAAATGGGAGCAGCGGAAGGAAACTGAAAGTATGGGGACCAAAATAATAGTAAATATGAAATTATGTTTAGTACGCAATACTGCGACACAAATGGAGAGTATAATGAACAACATTTAAAATTTTTTTGTTTGACAATAGTGCTGAGTGCTATCTAAATTTCAAATTCTCCTTGTTAAACATGCTAAAAGTTGCATGGAGCAGCTTATACTAACAGAGTAGAGGAGTTAAACTTCATTTTGGTATAAGATCTTAAGATACGTACTCAATGATAAAATTCTGTTGAAATGTAGAGACTAGCAAAGGAACAAGCCACAAAGAGAAACACTGCACCTTCTCAAGAGCAAGTGCATGATCCAGGTCGAGTTTAAATCCGTCGTTGATAACTGATTTATATCTCAATACCAAGTCTTGATTATTCTTAATTATGGCTTCAGCAAGTTGTCGAGCCTTCGTCAAGAGTTCACTTCCTTCAACAACATGATTCACCAAACCCCACCTTTCGGCTTGTTCAGCAGTGACAGGCATTGCACTCAAAGACACTTCACGAGCTCGACTAGGCCCAATTATGCGTGAAAGCTTCTGAGATAAACCCCAAGAAGGAAATATCCCAAACCTACCAGAACCAAATTCACAACAAGGCATGTTCAGAGAAAATTTGCACCGCACAATGGTCAAGTCGATTCAATCCAAAATATACTGTAATGAAACCTAAAAAATTTATTGAAGAAAAATGCCATTGCAAAAAAACTCAAGAACTCCATTTCCTATACTAGAAGTTATAACAACATTAGAGAATTCAATATCAATTCAAATGTCATGAAGAACTTATAAATTCCGTCACGTATGAAACAAGACCACAAGATAGAAAAGATGCTAGATAAGACTGCAGAAATCAATCGCATAAATGCAAATTCTTCGTCTACGTACATAAATAAGAAAAATATTAAAATGCGAGTAACAAAGCTGATGAAGTGATGATCCCCAAACAATCACTTTTATCTTCTAATTCTCCAGTAAAATAGTTACAATAGTCGTTTGTGATTGGGCCGAAAAATCAGGCTGAGCCTTGAGGTGGGTCCTAATGTAGACTTGAGCCACCTAGATAAGTTTAAAATTTGCTCAAGAATTAAACGGCAATTTATTTATTTATTATTATTATTATTTTTTGAGAAAACCCACACTGGAATAATCTCCTCTGGTAAATACTCTCAAAGCACCATCTGCACCTGCTTCTCATCTTTCTATTCAAAACCCTGCCCCAACCTTATGTCCCAGTCCCCCCTCCCCTAACCAATTGCTTCCCCCATTGCCCTTGCCCTACCCTGCTCCCACAACCCCCCTGCTACTCGGGAGGCTTCCAAGTTTCCAGTAGCTACTCGTGAGACTCCCAAGAAGCAGGGGGCTGGTTGACGCAGGGAGGGGTAGAGACAAGATGCCTATTGTGAGAGTAATGTTATCTAGCTTGTTAAAAAGCAACACATGATAAGTCCAAATAAATGGGTGTCATATACTGGCATTTAATTGAATCTATCATTTAATATGTTCACCTGGACTTAGTTTAAACACTATGGGCCTAGATAGCATTATTCATTTTGAAAAATTTCCCAAGTTAAATGACCAAGCTTAAATATATCCTCGACTCATTAATTATAGTTAATTCAACAAAGATCCAAGAATCTAATGTTTTGCAACTAGAACACTGGCATGCATAGCATTACTTGTTTCATAAAGTTTGAACCTTTGATTACAAACTCAGATAAATAGGATTCCACACACAATATAATTATAATTTCCAAAAGGAAAATAATTGGGACCTGGCATGAGTGTCCACGAATTTAGCCTCTTTTGATGCCACCAAGAAATCGCAAGCCAAGGCAATCTCAAACCCGGCAGTGATTGCGAACCCGTTTATGGCTCCGATTATCGGCTTTTTGCACCGCTCCATCTGGGCAACCGGATCAGTTTCCAAATCCTTTACATCTCCCTTAAAAACGTCCTCTGCTGCAGTCAAGTCCACGCCGGAGCAAAATGCCCGACCCGATCCGGAGAGTATTATCACTTTAACCGAATCATCGGAAGCTAGGCTCTTGATTTCCCTTGCCACACGAACCATCATGGGTCGGGTCAAGGAGTTGAGAGACTTGGGCCGGTTGATGATTATATAAGCCACGCCATCGAGTTCCCGGTTCACCAGTATGAGATTTTCCGGCGAGGGATTTTCCATTTTTCACTTTCTGTTCAAGCAATTTTTATTTTTTATTTTTTCATTTAAGATAAATGTATTCATAGGGGTGCGTGTCAAGCTTATCGTTGGCGGTGTGGAGGTGATTTGGCATGTTAGGAAATATTACTCGTTATTTTTTATCGAAAATGTAGCGTGAATTTTAGGGAAATTTGCAGTGGAGGTATCAAAAAAGTGCAGCGGTTCCCAAAATGTTCAGTTGTAGCAGATACATCCCAAATTTTCGAAAGTATACGATAGAAGGATCTCTAAAAGGTTTCCATTCAAAAGTCCATTAATTAACTAAAAGTTAACTCATTTGACCATAATTTGATCATCTTTAAAAATGACAATATAACTATCAAATTCATTGTGGCTGTTATGTATTTGGGCTGCCTCACTATTTACTTGGACTGCAGACTTGGGATGTTATTTGATAGTTTCTGGTTGTGGCTCAATTACTTATGATAACATGTTTTGGAAAGGGGAAATTACATAATTCAGATGTTTGAAAATTGAAATTAAAAAATCAGGGATCAAGTTTCATTATTCAAAAATCAGATAACATATTAAAACACTAACCCTAATTTATCACTCTCAACTCCCTCACCTCTCTCTCGCGCGCCTCTCCTCTCCCCTTCCCTCTCTCTGTAAATCTCCCCTTTACCCACCTTCGAAGACCACCGCCCACATCAACATTCAACCACCGAACTCACAGCGACAATCGAGGTAGAAGTGCAGCAGCTCGATCTGAAATTTTCTCCTTCAAGATCACCGCTTGGAGCACATGTTGGGGTGGTGGATCTTTGCTGCTGTGACATTGTCGTGCGACACTTTCAAAGCAGCGTCGCGACTGGTGCTATGGGTGTGTGCAGTGGCGGAGTGGAGTTGTAGTGGTGGTGGCGTCGCGACGGGCGGCGGTGATGAGTTTGAGGTTTTTTGTTGGGTGGTGGTTGTGCTGTAATGTTGTTTTTTTGGTTGGGTGGTGCTATGGGTGCGGTGGTGGCGACGGCGTGGTGCAGATGTGGTGTGTGGTGGGTTTGTTGGTGGTGATGTTGGTGGCCGTGGTGATGATGGCAGCGGCGGGTGAGGGTGGTCAAAAGTGGCTGATGTGGTAGTGACCATGGTATGTGACCAATTATTTGGTTATTTGTGACCAAGTATTTAACTGTGACATAAAAATTTGACTATATGTGACTGAAAAATAATCCGTGACCAAAAATTTGAAAATATGTGACCAAT
>CAIGRO010114021.1:0-10171 GCA_903798355.1 Fraxinus baroniana | reverse complement strand
ATACATAACCATTTCTGAAATAGTCGTCAGCAAATGTAATGAAATAAGAGAGACTTCATCTAGCATTAATTGATATGGGTCCACATACATCATTATGTATTAAACCCAATAATTGTGCACATCTTTCACATTTTCAAGTGAAAGGGGATTTGGTCATTGTACCTAACAAACATATTTTGTATTTGTCAAATGATTCAAAATCATTTGACATAAATATACATCTCCATGTAATTTTGGAATTGCATTCTCAATTATGTGACCAAATCTATAATGTCGATATATGTGTTATTCCGATTACCATTTTTATGCCTTTCAATTTTTATACTCATTATAGAATACTCAATATTTAGAATATAAATGTCATTTTATAATTTACCATAACCATTAAGATCTTNATAGAATACTCAATATTTAGAATATAAATGTCATTTTATAATTTACCATAACCATTAAGATCTTAACAAGATAAAAATGAACAACATTTGTCCTTAACATTAAAATAATTCATGTCCAAATATGAAATTTATTTAATGCTCTGGTAATGGTGAGTACAAAGCAACATTTCTCTAATTATAATACTAAGCCTAAAGGCAATGACAAGAAGTATGCTCCTACAGGCAATGCAACAACATTTTCTCATTTTCAACGTACAGGTCAACTTCTCCCTTCCGCGGTAATCTACTTCTATTTATTTTCTGCATATTTATACGAATATAAGATCCATGTTTGGTATCTAATACCTAAGAAGTTAATGAAGTAGACATAAGTCTTGCAGTTTATTTTCCAACGAATTATCATACCAAAATGATAATAAGAGTCTTTATATTTGATATTGTCCTTATTTACTTTGACTGTATTAGCCATCTTGATTTCTTTCCTAAATCATCCTTTAGACTTCCCTATAGGAATCTATAACTAAGATTTGCCCATTTTTTGGGTTTAATAGTCTTAAACATATTCAGCAATTCAATGAGTGTACATTCGAGTTTATTCATGCTAAATTTATAATTAGCCATGAATAACTCTTCGGCAGAGATCGTAGAACCAAGTCTAAACTTAGTTCATGGTTCATGACTAAACTCAATTGAGATAACTTTTCAATTTCAGTACAGGAGCACTGACTGAAGATTCTCCTGCCATTATACACTGGTATAGCTGCTAGGAAATCACATATCTTTTCACCCTTGATTGTTCATCATTTAACACTTTGAGATGAAAAATCATGTGTTATCATATATACTCTCATGTTGCTTTTTTAACTTTGGTGACATAGTCGTATGCATCACACATGTTGAAGTACTATCATCATCACTGTGTTTATTATAACAGTCATCTCTTCCTTTATCAAGTCATCAACAAGTATCTCTGGAAAGAGCTACTCAAGAACATAACCAATTTTCTCATGCTTGAGAACAATTCTCAGATTGTGTTGTCAATCAAGAAAATTTGGTTTGGTTGTTGGCATCCAGTATGCATCCTAAATAAATATGATTACTCATGATTCAATAAATGTAAATAATGAAAAGTAAAATAATAATATATAGAATGCATCAACTAATTGAACATGGTCTTTTAGTAAATTAATTATGCTCTCATTGTTTTCAAATTTATGACCCTCTCACATAAGTTTATGGAATCTATACTTGACGCCCAATGGATTGGGATCCCATTTGTTATATTAAAACCTTGAGTGTATTCAACAAGCTTTAAAAAAACATTTGTGTAGATACTATCTTCAATTGTATTTCCATACAACTCCAACATCATTAATCTAAAAACTCCTTGTCTTCACACATTTTATGTGTTAGAACACACCTCCAAAATTTATTTCATTGAGTGTACTCAACAAAAAATAATCCTATTTATATGTAATCTGTAAAACCTAGTTAAAATGGAATTGCTCCTAAAATATATCAAAATGATACATAAAAGAGTTTTAACTAAAGTAGAAATTTAGGCAAAATTTGGAAATTACGCATCCAGAAATGTACTATGCAGCCACATAGGCTTCTTTCATGCGGTTGCATAGATCAGTTATGCTTCCAGCTGGTTTAGGTATGGAGACATGTGGCCACATGCCTAGATATACTATGCGATGGCATAGGTCTTCAATTTAGCTCCATTGTCCGTTGGTTGAACTAAATTGATCCATTTAGTTCATTTTTCAAGCCCATCGTGAAACTTGTTTCTTTGCTAGTTGTGATCGATGTTTCATCTATTGTAGCTTGAACAAGCAATCTCGTAGATTCCTTGACCTTCTTTGGTCGTGATCTTATCATTGGTCCTTCCTCTACAATCAACGGATCCTTACCCTCGCTAGCTCTTGTACCATGGATCTTATCATTCTCTCACTCGTGAAATTGATTCGTTATCGAATCTCCACCTGCATCAAACAAGAAGAGATCAAAAACGTTGAAAGTACCAAACATGTTATACTCACCTAGAAGATCCAACTTTTAGGCATTGTTGTTGATCTTTTCAAACACTTGGAACAGTCAATTTCCTCTCGATTGCAGCTTTGACTTCCTTTGAGCCAGAAAGAGTTCTTTTCTCATATGCACCCAAACTCAATCTCCTAGTTCAAATGTAACGCGCTTTCATCCCTTATTTGCTTGAGAAACATAATGCTCATTTTCTTCTTAATCTGGCACCGTACCTTTTCATGGAGAGACTCACCAACTCGGCCTTCTTCTTTCCTTCTAAACTACCTCTTTCATCAACAGATAAAGGTATTAAATCAAAAGGTGTTATAGTGGATTAAAATCATAAACAATTTCAAATGAAGTATAAGAAGTAGTGGTATGTGCGGTCCTATTATATGCAAATTTTATGAATGGAAAGCAATCATTTTAACACTTCAAGTTCTTATTGACTATAGTTCACAATAATTGTATCATAGTCCCACTAACAACCTCAGTTTGTCCATCCTTTTGTGGGCGAAAACTTATGAGAATAATAGCTTAGTTCCTAACTTACCCCTACAAAATCTTCTAAAAATAAGTAAAGAACTTAACATCCCTATCCGATACAATACTCCAAGGTACCCCATGTAAGCACACTATTTCCTTGAATATATTTGCAATATTAGGGACATCATCAGTTTTATAACATGGAATGAAATGAGTACTCTTACTAAATTTATCTACCATTATAAATATGGAATCTCTTCCTTTCTTAGTCATAGGTAAACCCAACACAAAGTCCATAGACACATCAACCCAAAGGTCACTAGGAATGGTAATGGTGTATATGAACATTGACGTAAAACTTAATACTCAGTATATTTACAAGTGATGGATCTCTACAAACCCTATCAACATCAACCTTCATCTTAGGCCAATAGAAGTGTTCACTTAACATATTCAAAGTCTTATTAATACCAAAGTGACCCATTAAACCTCCATTATGTACTTCTCGTACTAATAATTCTCTCATCGAACACCTAAGTACACATAACTTATTCTCCCGAAATAAATATCCATCATGCCTAAATAATCTATCTATTAGACCTTTGTCACATGATTCATATACATTAGAAAATTCCATGTCATTAGTATACATGTCCTTAACACATTCAAATCCTAACAATTTGGCATCTAAAGAAGTTAGAAGTACATACCTCCTTCATAATGCATCCGCTAACACATTTTCCTTACCCTATTTGTACCAAATAACATATGGAAATGTATCGATGAACTCCATTCACCATGCATGCCTCTTGTTTAGTTTACCTTGACTCTTTAAATTCTTCAAGGACTCATGATCATTGTGAATCACAAACTCTTTTGGCCATATGTAGTGATGTCATGTCTACAAAACTCAAACAAGTGCTTACAACTCCTTGTCATATATATGATAGTTGAGAGTTGCTTCACTTAGCTTTTCACTAGAGTAAGTTATTGACCTTCATTCCTACATCAAGACAGCTCCAATACATATTCCCAAGGCATCACATTCAATATCAAAAGTGTTGTTAAATTTAGGTATTAAAAAAATCAGTGCATTACACAACATATCCTTAATAGTATTAAAAGCATATTCTTGTGCAACGCCCCCACGAAATCCTACACTTTTCTTTACAATCTCCGTGAATGGTGTGACAAGTACTCTAAAATCTTTAACAAAATACCTATAAAAGCTAGCTAAATAATGAAAACTTCATACCTCAGTAATGCTATTAGGTTTTGGCCACTCCTGATACCTTTGATTTTCTCCTCATCTACAAATTCCCTTTGCACTAACAACATAACTAAGAAAAACAATTGTTTTCATGCAAAATATACACTTTTTAAAGTTAGCATAAAGTTGTTCTTGTCTTAAGATCACAATCACACATCTTAAATATCCTATTTGCTCATTTAAATCCTTACAATATACCAAGATATCATCGAAGTAAACTATTACGAATTCACCTATATATGCATGCAAGACATGGTTCATTAATCTCATAAACGTTCTAGGTGTATTAATAAGTCCAAATGGCATGACTAACCAGTTATATAAATCATACTTTAATCTTAAAAGTAGTTTTCCACTCATCTTTCTCTCTCTCATCTAATTTGATAATATTTACTTTTAAGATCTTTTTTACTAAACATATATTATCCAAGTAATTTATCTAAAATATCATCTTACCTAGGTATAAAGGGGGTGATATTTTGTCGTTATGTTGTTGATTGCCCTACAATCTATTCACATCCTCCAAGTCTTATCTTTCTTCGGCACAGGTAGCATGACATGGCACATGGACTCATGATTTTTCTTCCATACCCTTTGCTCATCAATTCTTCTACTTACCTTTGAAGTTCATTGGTCTCCTCGAGATTACTCTGAGAAGCCGGCATGTTTGGAATGAGAGCTCCAGGTACGAAATCAATTTGCTACTTAATCTCGAATGTGTGGTAACTCACTAGTCATGTCCTCCGGAAACAAGTCTTCGAATTCCTACAACAAAGAAGTAGCCAAACTATGGAGAAATGTTTTAGATTCCTCAAAGTTGAAGAGTGATTCATTATAAACCAAAAAGATCATAGGTCAGTTCTCAACTACTGTCATCTTCAACTCACTCTATTTTCTAAAGAAATTCACTTTTGATTTCTCTTCTCTTATAAGAATTTTTTTTTCTTTACTCTCTTGTGGATCTACTCTTTTTTTCTCACTATTAGCCACCTCACCTTTTTCTCTCTTGATTTCTTCTTGTGAAAGATCAATCTCACTCCCATTTTCTCTCAATCTTTTTTCTTCCTCACTTTTCAATTTGAGCTGATTTTCATAAACTTGTACTGGTGTTAATGGTGCAAGAGTAATAGATTTCCCACCTTTAGTAAAGCTATACCTATTTTTGTATCCATCATGCATCACCTTCTTATCATATTGTCATGGCCTCCCCAACAAAATATACTCACCATGCATAGGAACTACATCACTCATCACTTCATCATAATATCTCCTAATTGAGAAACTTACCAATACTCACATACTCACCTTAACCTCTATACATTCATTCAATAATTGTAATTTGTAAGGTCTATGATGTTTTAGCAAAGTTAATCCCAATTTCTCAACAAATGTAGTGCTAACCACATTGGTACAACTACCCCCATCAATAATCATACTACGTACCTTATCGTTGACGTGGTATCTCGTATGAAATATGTTCTCCATTTGTTGTTCCAAGTCATCCTCTTTGATTTGAGTACTAAGAGCTCGACGTGTAACCAACAGCTCTCCCACTGCATACTCAATTTTCTCACCATCATTAGCATCCTCCAATCCCAACATATCATCATAATCACCCTAGCTATCACTTACCACTTCTCCATTGTCTGGCAATATCATCGCCCTTTTGTTTAGACATCGAGAAGCAATGTGTCCTGATCTCAAGCACGTAAAGCATTTGATATCTCGATTCCTCGGGGGTTGAGAATCCGCCTTGAGTGTAGTTTTGCTAGCAACATCCTCTCTTCCTTTTGATAGTTCAGTTCTACTTTTTGAAATAGCCCATCGCCTTTATTGTTATCTCATTTTGTTTTCCTAGAAAAGTTAGAACCCGAAGGACTCGATGGGTATCTACTTACTCGATTCCTCTTCAACTGTTTCTCTACCTTCATAGCTACATAAAGATTGTCCTCCAACTCCACATAATGTTGTAGTTCTACCACATTAACTATCTCCCTATTCGAACCGTTCAAGAATTGGGCCATGGTGGCCTCCCATATCCTCCTCAACGTTTGCTCTAATCATAGCAATCTTTATCTCTTTGTGATAATTCTCCACACTCCTAGATCCTTGATAAAGTCTTTGTAATTTTTGATAAAGATCCCTATATTAATGATTAGGAACAAACATCTTCATCATGATAGTCTTCAATTCTCTCCATATTTCAATAGGTCTCTCATGATTCATCCTCCTAAATATTGTTATTTGATCTCACCAAATGATAGTATACTCAGTAAACTCGACGACATCAAGATTTAATTTTTTCTCCTCCGAGTAGTTATGGTAATCAAATATAAGCTCTATCTTCTTATTTCACTCCAAATATGCCTCCGGATCGCTTCTTCCTTTGATTGAAGGAATTGTCATTTTAATATTGTCCATATTTCTATCAAAGCCATCTCCAACGTAATCTCTAAACCTCCTATCATGCATATCTCCTCTATTCGTCATCCTTCTTGTTCTAGCCTCCACTAATGCATCATCATCAATTACACTATTCGCTTCATTTTCACCACCAATATCCGCCCTAGGATCCCACCTACCTTGCCTCCTTATGTTAGGAACTTCTCTAAATGATTCCTTATGTAAATTAGCAAGCAACGTATCTTGCCTCTCTATCCATGTCTCTTGCATATTCATTCTATTTCCCATATCACCAATCAACCTTTTAAATCGTTGTATCATCTCTTCCGTCATGATAACTTGACGATTCTTCCCACTTGAAGTAGAATCATCTCTGTCACACATCCTAAATTTATAATAATATATGCCTTACATCTGTACACTTTTATATCAATCAATTTAGCTTTTTCCCTCTATCAGTCTCATCGCTCTATTTTTTTTTCCACTCGATGCTTTCTTGCAAGTGCTTCAAAGAATTAATTTGATCTCAATCAAAAAATACAACCCTTGTGGAGTTCAAACAAAGAATTGAATAAGAAAAGTAATCTAGAATGATTCAAGAAAGTAGGAATTTGAACTTTGAACGAAAATGATAAGGATAAATTCAAGAAAATATTTCTTGAATTCAGATTGGACACTTTTTTTTGGTAAATTTTTTTTTTTCCTAAATGCACGAGAATTCAACAAAGAGTCTAAAAATAAAAAAAATGAATTGATTTTGGCATTAATTTAGCGCACAAAAAACTTTTGATTTCTTTTGTTTATATATATTAATTGGATTGATTGACTCAAAAGATGAAGAACGCGAAAAATGAAGATGAAGACTCAAAACAAAAAAAAAACAAGGAATTAAATGATATACCTTGATTTTTGGAGCCAAGCAGTGATAACAACCGATGTGAAACCCATGTATCAATTGAAACTATGAAACCCACAACAGATTAGAACAAACCCAAGAAAACCATAATCAACTTTTGAAAAGCTCTACCCAATAAATTATTGAACCAAAGAATCAAGACAATCCCCAACAATATGTTGATCTCGTGATCACAAAACTTATTAACCTTACTTAAATTGTTAAACGCCACAAGAATTTAATGCTTGATAAGTTCAAAAATAATTTAATGAAGAACGAGTTGAAAATAATATGCCTCGCAATAATATCTCTCAAATTGTGTGTTTTCACACTGAAAAAAATAATCATATTTATATGGAATCCATAAAAATTAGTTAAAAACGGAACTATAAAAGAGTCTTAACTAAAATAGAAGTCTAGACAAAATTTGAAAATACGCGTACAAAAATGTACTATTCGGCCGCATAGGCTTCCTTCATACGGTCGCATAGACTAGTTAATGGCCTTCAGCTTGTTTTTGGTATGAAGACAAGCGGCCGCATGTCTGGATACGCTATGTGGTCGCATAGGTCTTAAATTTAGCTTCATTGTCTGTTACTTGAACCAAGTTGATCCATCTTGTTATTTCTTTCAAACACAAGAAGAAACTTGTTCCTTTCTTGTTGTGATCGATTTTTGTCCTCTGTAGCTTGAGTAATCGGTCTCATAGATTCCTTGACATTCTTTGCTCTTGATTTTGTTATTGGTCCCTTTTCCACAATCACCCTCGCTAGGGCTTGTACTCAAAACGGCATGCAATTATTTTAAACTGTTGAATGTTGTTTCAACTATTTTTATGATTTTTTCAATTTATGTTCACTCGTATCTACATTAAAATGATTGAATGCAAGTTTTCACTACATTTGGATATCATGGTCGGCACAAAAGTTCACCCGATATTAATCAATAATATTGTTCCGTGAGTAAATTATACTGGACTTTACGATGAGTGATGTAACCCAAATTCCATTATACTTCGATTAAGAGATAAAATTGTAAAATACACAATAAATTAATTTGTTTAACTTGTATCAGTCTTCTAAAATGTTCCAGAATATGAGCGACTAATATTGAAATGAAATCGACGTAATCCAAAACAACATGCCGTTTATGGCCATTTTTGGAGTGAAATCGGCATCCTATCATTTTAAATGGCTAGTTTTGGAGTGGCCCAAAATGACATGTTCTAAATTATGATTGACAAGTTTTGGATTGAAACCGAGTCCTCGTAATCGAGATTTGGACACCAACCTAAGTCGAACATATTTTTACCTTGGAAACAAGCAATGCAGGTAGTAGTCAATGGTAAAAAAATTCTTTATCTTCATGTTAACTTTCTCTGCATAACCAGAATATATGCTTATATTATCTAGAGAAAATAGATTAATACAAATTTAACTGCCCATGTGAAACTTTAAAAGAAACTATTATCAAAAAGCTTTCAAACAGATTAATCAACAAAGATACATAACTAAGATAAAGAATTGCATTCGAAAATTACATAATTTATATTTCAATGATGAACCAGATTCAAAGGGGTCAACGACTTAATAGTTAATACGTTGCCACGAGTGATCAGCAATTATTCTAGGAATATTGAAATAGCTCCTATCTCAAAAAGCTAAAGGCCGAAGTTATTCAAATTTCATATTTTCAATAAGGATTAATATCACAAAACGTTGTTACGTTTGAAGTCTATTGTGGAAACGTCCCAATATTTATTTTTATTTTTTGTATTTTAACCCTATTTACACCATTAATTGCGAAAATAATCATTTTTATCAATTTCCATCCATTTTCTCAAATGATGAACCCTCCTATTTAAATAAAACAAAAAGAAAAGAAAAGAAAAATAAAGAACCAATTGCAATCATACTTCCAATCTTTTTTTTTTAAAGTGTAAATGAGTCCTAAATAAATAATTAAAAATAGAAATAAAAATAAAAGGAATCATTTCTTTTCCCTCCTAGAGCCGCTGCCGCCGCCACCACCATGTCTCCTTCGCCGTTGCCATCCACTTCTTGCCAAAACTCATGAATGTGAAATCTTCTCACCAGAGCATCTAGGATGGAATTTCTTGAATGTGAAATTTGAATTTCCAGATATTGAGTTTGTTGGGAGTAAAAGAAGTCCCACATCGGCTAGATATGGAAAATTTGATGGGTTTATAAGTGTAAGACAATATCTCAATTGGTATGAGGCTTTTTGGGATAAAGTCCAAAAGCAAATTCCTGAGGGCTTAGGCCCAAAGTGGACAATATCATACCATTGTGAAGATATGTGGTGTCCATAAAACCAACAAATGGTATCAGAGCCTAGTTGCCAGCCGAAAATCGGGAACTAAGCGCTATGCGGGAAAAATTGCTACATCATAGGGCGGGAGCCACCTCTTGAGCCCGTAGGAGCCACCTCTAGAATCTTAATGCCTGGCAACGGATCCTCAGATGGACCAAGCACAACGAAAACGTCGCGAGTCTAACAAGGGGTGATTGTAATACCCAGACCAGGAAAGTTTAAAAATATTTGATAGGTACTACTCATACAAACAAAATGCACCTTTTTTTCTAGAAGTCCATCGTCAGAAATTCCACAATTAAGCATACTTGGCTTGGAGCAATTCCATGATGGGCGACCCTATGGGAAGTTTTCTCGGAG
>CAIGRO010113994.1:0-11161 GCA_903798355.1 Fraxinus baroniana | reverse complement strand
TATCAAGCATGTTGTCAATATTGTATAACTAGATTCAAGGTAAGCAATGCATAGGGATTCATGATCCTAGTGCTAGTAAAATTCATAAGAAAAAAATCCAATTTGCATTCCAACGTTTATTTGCATTTAGTCACTATAATTTAGTTAAATTGCATACATAATTTTAGTTAGTTACAAATCTTTACAATCACTTCACTTTTCATAGATTCGGTTAAGGTTTTGGTAACTAGAATTAAATTAATCTATGTGGGAACGATATCCAGGATTCTCAATTTCGTTTTATTACTTGTTACGAACCGTATACTTGCAGTATTTTTAAAATGAACAAATATTTTCGTGAACATGTTTTTGGCGTCGTTGCAGATAATTGATTTTTGTTACTTAGACACTAATTCGAACTTGTCTTTAATTTTAGTTTACATAATCTATTTTATTTAGTTTTTCTACTTAGGCTGAGCTAAGTGTTGCTATTTTTCCTGTCTTCGGGTCTTGCATACGAAGATTAGTTAGTGGTGAACTACTTCCAATGGATTTGGAGATTAAACGAACTTTTCATCGCATGCAAATGATAGCTAGAATAGCATAGCAAGAAAATAAAAGACAAATACAAATGGCTGATCAACAATTGGAACCGAAAGTAAATCTTACAACTCCAACCAATGCGGAGACACAATATGATGGAAATGCTCTTCTTGGGGATTTCTTGTCACCATTTGTTGCTCAAAGTCAATCCAACATTGTTTTCCCCGCATTTGAACAGCCAAACTTTCAGTTGAAGATGAACGCCATCCAACTATTCCAAAACGGACACCAATTCTATGGGATGGCCAACGAGAATCCACATACACATGTATCCCACTTCTTGGATATGTGTCAACATTTCAGGTACCAAGATATATCAAAAGATGCGATCAGGTTGAGGTTATTTTCACACAATCTACGAGATATGGCACTTGAGTGGCTAGATTTACTCCATGTGGCAAGTATCACTACTTGGAACGATCTAGTTCATAAATTATGCTCGAAGTTCTTCTCACCGACTAAGGTTACGAGATTGAGGCACGAAATATCAATATTCAGCCAGAATGAATCTGAGTCATTTGATGAAGCATGGAATATATTTAAGAATATGCTAAGGAAATGTCCTCAACAGGGTTCGACAAACCATCACAAATCAGACTTTTCTACACAGGACTACTTTCGACTTTCAGGAGCATGGTTCACTCATCATCAAATGGCTCCTTAACCATTAGAACGGTCGATGGAGCATGGGAGTTGTTTGAAAGAATGACTAGTACTTCAGCCATGTGGTCTTCAGATCGANGGTTCGACAAGACAACACAAATAAGATTTTTCTATGTGGGACTACTTCCAGCTTTCAGAAGCAGGGTAGATGCATCATCAAATGGGTCCCTAACTGCCGAATGAGTGATGGAGTTTGGGAATTGTTCGAAAGAATGGCGAATACTTCAGCCATGTGGTCTTCAGATCGAGGAGGTCCAAAGAAATTAGCTGGAGTCTACGAGGTAGATACCTATTTGGCCTTAGCTGCAAAGATTGATTCCTTATTTCACAAGGTGAAGAGCATATCACAAATATCAAGCTCAACACAAGTAAAAAAAAGTCCAGTTGTGAGGAGTATGGAGCAAAACATGGTACAATCGAGTGCCATATCTTTTCACAGGGAATAGAGCATGTGGAGTATGCGCAGTGGGGTCAACATCCGCACAACAACCCTTATTCTGACACTTAAACCCGAGGTGGAGAAATCATCTTAATTTCTCTTAGGGTGAAAATCAAAATCAAAACCACAATTGAGCTCAAGGGTAGTTTCAACAGGAGAAGAAACCTCAGTTGGAAGATATGTTTGCAAAACTCATGGAAAAGATAGATAAATTCATGAGAGAACGAATCAGCTCATGAGGAAGACGGAAACAAATTTCCAAAATCAAGGTGTAGCTATTAATAATCTGTAGACATATATGGGACTGTTAGCTCTCTCTATGACATGACAAATACCTGGTACATTGTCAAACAATACAGAAATGAATCCTAGGGAGCATGCTCAAGCCATCACTTCAACGAGTGGAGTTCAACTACCTGAAATACATGTGAAGAGACCCGGTACAAATAAAGAAATAGTACCACCTTTTGAGGAGATTGGGAGGAGCAAATCGAGCAACCCAGGGAAACATCCATAAAAGAGACCTCAGATATAGCGCGGGCTAAAGCAACCACACCCATAAATCCATAAGAACCCCCGATTCCTTTTCCCCAGAGATTGAGAAAACAAATGATGGACCAGTAATATATGAAATTTCTGGAAGTATTCAAGAAGCTTCATATCAATATCCCGTTGGCTGAATCACTTACACAAATACCCAATTACACCAAGTTTTTAAAGAAAATCATATTCAATAAACGTACGATGGATGATCACGAAACGGTAATGTTGACAAAGAATGCAGCGCTAGAATTCAGAAAAAGCTTCCTATAAAACTAAAAAATCCAGGGAGTTTTACTGTACCTTGCACTATTGGAAATTATTTTTTTTTATAAATCTTTATGTGACTTAGGTACCAGTATTAATCTAATGCCACTCTCCATAGAAACTTGGATAGGGGGAAGTTAAACCAACTACGATAACTTTGCAGTTAGCTGATAGGTAACTTGCTTACCCACGGTAAATCATAGAAAACGTTTTGGTAAAATTTGAGAAGCTGATATTTCCAGCAGATTTCCTTATTTTGGACATGGAAGAAGACAATGATGTACCCGTCATATTGGGTTGACCATTTTTGGCTACTGGGAGAGCTCTGATAGATATACAATGAGATCAACTAATTTCGAGATTAGGGGAAGAACAAGCTTCTTTCAATATTTTCAAGGTTATGAAATATCCTACAGAATCAGAAACTGTTTTCAGGTTGACGTGTAGTACAGTTCATAACACCTTCCAATTACAACATCCATCTGACACTTATGAAGCTTACATCATGCACTCTCAGTCCATTCACACTGATTCTACATAGATTGAGGTCTATGCAATATTTTTGGAGACAAATCCACCATATGTGCGAAAAAGGAATTTTGGGGAGTTGGGAATCGGTCTACCAAAAACCACTGCCATTAATTCAACAACCACCAAAGTTAGAGCTCAAACAACTACTACCTCATCTTCATTATTCTTACTTAGGGGAAGCATCTACACTTTCGATCATAATTTCGAATTCAATCAGCAAGACGGAGGAAGAAAAATTACTTAGAGTGATGAGAGCAAATCAGACAGTAATTGGATGGTCTATTACCGACATAAAAGAGATCAACCATCAATTAGCATGCATAAGATTCGAATGGAAGAAAACTTCAAACCAAACATCGATGGGCAGCAGATGCTTAATCCAAACATGAAGAAAGTGGTTAGAGCCAAGGTAATTAAACTCATAGATACAAGAATAATTTATCCTATCTCAGATATCACTTGGGTCAGCCCGGTTCAAGTTGTACCAAAGAAAGGGGGCATCACAGTGGTTGAGAAAGAAAAAAATGAGTTGATACCGACCAGGACGGTTACGGGATGGAGAGTTTGCATTGACTACCGTAAATTAAATACTGCTACTCGAAAGGATCATTTCCTACTCCATTTGATTGATCAGATGTTAGAACAGTTGGCGGGTCATTTGCATTACTACTTTCTCGACGATTATTCAGGTTACAATCAGATCCCAATAGCACCAGATGACCAAGAAAAGACTACATTCACCTATCCATATGGAACTTTTGCCTACCGTAGGATGCCGTTCGGCCTATGTAATGCTCCGCCACCTTCCAGCGATGCATGATGGCCATTTTCTCCAATATGGTGGAAATGTTTATAGATATTTTCATGGATGATTTCTCTATGTTCGATTCATCATTTGATGAATGTTTAGAGCATTTGGGCTTGGTTCTACAACGATACAAGGATACAGACTTTGTGTTGAAGTGGGAAAAGTGTCATTTTATGGTACAAGAGGGCATAGTGTTGGGACATCGCATTTCAGCTAAGGAGATTGAGGTTGATAAAGTAAAGATACAAGTTATTGAAAACCTACCGCCACCTACAGTAGTTAAAGGAGTTCACAATTTTCTTGGGCATGTAGGATTTTATCAACGATTCTTCAAAATTTTTGCACAAATTACGAAATCTCTATGCGACTTACTGGTCAAGGATGTGCCTTTTGATTTCTCAGTGGAGTGCTTAGCGTTTTTTAACACGTTGAAGGAGAAACTTATTTCAGTGTCTATCATCACAGCACCTAATTGGAGTCAGCCGTTTGAATTGATGTGTGATGCCAGTGACTATGCAGTAGGAGCAGTATTAGGGCAGCAAATAGGAAAATGTTTCGTGTCATCTACTACGCAAGCAAAATGTTGAATGATGCACAACTCAACTATGCTACTACTGAGAATGAGCTCATGGTCGTAGTCTATGCCTTTGATAAATCCTATCTTGTTGGATCAAAGTTCATAGTCTATACTGACCACGTGACATTAAAATATCTGATGACAAAGAAGGATGCCAACATGAGATTGATTCGTTGGGTACTACTACTGTAAGAGTTCGATCTAAAAATTAGGGATAAAAAGGATAGCAAAAATGTTGTAGCCGATCACCTATTGTGGTGGAACAGGGAACTCAAGATGAATTAATGAAAATTAATGAGGTTTTTCCAGATGATCAAATCTTTAGCGTGGAAGTTATACTGTGGTATGCAGACATCGTGAACTATTTGGTCAAATCCATTCTAATCCATTCCTCCACCAGATTACTCCAGTGATCAGCGGAAGAAATTTTTCTTTGAACTTAAATATTACTTTTGGGAAGATCCTATTATCTACCATTGAGAGCTGATCACATTATTCGGTGATGTATTCCTGAGGAAGATATACCAGGCATTCTTGAACATTTTCATTCATCTGTATATGCGGGGCATTTTGGGACACTGAAAACAGTTGCAAAAGATTTACAATCCGAGTTGTATTGGCCATCAATATTCCAGGATGCTTTTGAGTTTGTGAAGCGTTATGATCGATGTCAGCGTTCCGGTGATGTATTTCGAGAAGGAATGAAATGCTTTTAAACAACATCCTTGAAATGGAACTTTTTGACGTATGGGGAATAGACTTCATGGGACTGTGTCCATTGTCATTCTCCAATTAATACATACGGGTTGTTGTTGATTACGTCTCCAAATGAGTGGAAGCAGTAGCGTTGCCAACTAATGATGCTAAATTGGTGATTGGAATATTAAAGAAGTCTATTTTTACCCTTTATAGCACTCCTTGGGCTATAATCAATTATGGTGGCAAACACTTTTACAATCGACATTTTGAGTCATTGTTGGCTAAATATGGCGTCAGGCATCGTGTAGCAACTCCATGTCACCCTCAAATAAGTGTTCAAGTTAAAATCTCTAACATGGAATTGAAAAGAGTACTGGAGGTGACACTAAATTCCTCAAGGAAAGATTGGTCTAAGAAGCTCGACGACACACTATGGGCCTACAGGACAGCATTCAAAATACCCATAGGCATGTCTCCATATCGATTGGTTTTTAGGAAAGCATGTTATTTACCAGTTGAGCTAGAGCACCGAGCATATTGGGTAGTCAAGAACCTGAACTTTGATTTTAAAGCAACGGGTGAAAAAAGGCTGATTCAACTTAATGAAATGGTAGAATTCCAGTTGGAAGCATATGAAAACACAAAACTATAGAAGGAGTGTACTAAAAGATGGCACGACTTGCACATTTAGCAGCGAGAGTTTGTAGTGGGGCATAAAGTGTTGTTGTATAACTCTAAACTCAAGCTCTTCTCTGGAAAATTGAGGTCACGATGGTCTGGTCCATATACGGTTACAAATTTCTACCATACGATACGATTGAGATCAATCATGAGAGCAAATGGAGCTTCACAGTGAATGGTCAACGGCTTAAGCACTATTGGAGTGGAGAATTTCCAAAAGAAAAGTCAACCGTCCACCTTACACAGCCGAAATGACGCACCACGGTAAAGTCGAGCTATCGACTATAAACTAGTGCTAGTTTGGAGGGGAGGCAACCTAACATATTCTTCCCTTTTATTTATTCCGCTTCATGCATTAGTTTAGAAATTTTTCATGTTTTCGAGATTTTTAGACATAGTAGGTACATCTCTAGGAATCCTTAAATGTCCAAGCATTTTCCCACACAGTTTATAATATTTCGAGATTCAGTTGATGGTGTTGAAATGGTCATTTATCAATTTTGTACAAAAATTACGTGTTTCGGGGCAAAGGGATAAAACCTGTATTGTTTTGGCATCCACATGTGTTTTCAACTTAGAAGTGATTTTGAAGTGAGATTCATAGCCTACACGCACACACAGTGACTTGAAATGTGTTTTGACAAGTAGTAGGAGCGTTGAAGTACCGGGTTGCATTGGGGGTTAAAAATCGGGGTTTTCGTGAAAATCACCAAAAATGAGCTTTTAGGGATTGAATATGATTTTCAAAAATTTTCACATGCACCATCTCGTCTTACTCATGTGAACATGTTTGGTATGAAAATCGAGGCAATAAGGGTCACCAAGGGGAAAAACTGGGAAATTAACACTTAAGGAATAAACTAGCATAGCTGGTAGTCCATGCTATTGCATAGCCTAAGTCGGGGTCAATTTTGGCCCTGACTAATACATCCATGCAGTCGCATGGGCTTTCTTTTTTCTTTTTCTAGCCCTTTCTTTTTCTTTTAACTCACACACCACTACACGAAGACACCACACTCTTTCCACACGAACACGAACACGCACACTACACTACCCATCAACACTTCAATTACACATCTCACCACATACGACCAAGTATTTCAATTTCAACTCATCCAAATCACTCATCTCTCACCAAGAATCCAAGGTACGTTTCATTTTTACCCTAGATGTTACCTCTTTCTTTTTCCTTCACATTTCTTTGAAATGCTTAATTGAGGAGATGGGGGTCTAGGTAGATGTTGGTTTATGTTTGAGTGCATTATGTTGGCTAATTCTTGGCTTGAATTGTAACCATGGTGTTGAAGAAATTTTTGAAACAACATGAAGCATCCTATGTGTTCGATGAAATGTCTAAGTGAAAATTTGTGATGCATTTGCATTATTCTCGATTTTACCATGATTTTTATTTGCTTTGAATTACTTTGTGTATTGAATTCCATTGCAAAATGAGTTGAAGCACACTAATACCTAAAGTTTCATCAGAAGCCATGACATGAGTATACGTAAGGCATTTCACATCACTCAGTTCGACCCCCAGTTTTCTAACTCATTTGACATTCATTTCCTCTAAATTTTGGTTATATGTTAGACTACTATGCCTACTTGCATATGCCCGGAGGTTGTCTAGGACAATTTCAACTCTTCTCGATGGTGCCCGACAGTGAACTTGCTTGGTTGAACACGTGTCTAATTGTTACATTTTCGTTATTCTCCCACGATTCTTGATTCTTTGTACCACATTTTGCCATGTTTTAGTCATTATCTACCTTTTTGCTATATTTTGTCTCGCTTGGTATCATTTCCTTGTTTATACTTTGTTTGACTAATTATATATCACATTTAAGTTTGCACATGCACTACATTCTGAGACAACTATCTTCTGCTTTGGTGCCTATTTTCCTTTCTTCTCTTCAAGCCTTTCCACTTTAGGTTTAATGTATCACATATAGTTTATATGTTTACATTTTCTTTATGTTGTAGTATGCCTCCTAAACGCACATTCAGAGGATAGTGGAGCTCGTGTCAAATACTCCGAGATCATCTCCCATTGGGAAATCTACCTCGAGCGACAAGTTAAGGTTGATAACATTCGAAGTTTTGAATTGATCACTTTGATTCAGAATTGTGGTTGGGAGAAATTAGTGGAGCGATCACATCCTGTATATGAAAGTCTAGTCAGGGAGTTCTATACAAATTTTAACAGCGAGATTAACACATCGGGATCAGAACACCAACACTAGACATGGGTGCGGGACAGATGGATCATGTTTACACTCGAGGTCATTCACAATTTTTATCCACTATCGTGGAACAACATGGTTTCCATCCCGAGCGATTTCCATTGGCCTGAAGTAGCAAAGGTATTACTTGGGCATGTAAATGCATGGCCACTTCAGACAGCAGAATGGCATCAAATTGAGCTCACTCCATCTATTGCTCTCGTGTGGCTCTTCATATGCTACAACATCGAGCCGATCTCATACCGCACCACATTTACAAATACAAAGGCCAATTTTCTATATCATTTGGTTCAGTTGAACAAGATCGATCTTGCTACATTCATTTATGAGCAGATTCATACAGTAAGAGTTTGGGACGACCGTCACAGCTCCTTGATATTTCCAAGTTTGATCAGTGGCATTTGCAAGATCTCAGGCATACCTATCCCGCCAGGGAAACTCCCCAAGAAATTGAGCCCGTTCAGTAAGCGCAGTACTTTAGAGGCACAAGAGAGGGGTCGGGTGAACCACCGGGAAAAATTGGCACGGAAGCAGCATAGAAATTAGCAGACTATACGAGGGGATGAGGGTGTAGAAATTGGATTACCTCAAGAGATAGATGTTCGCTACCTGACTGGCTCCAATTGAGATATTTAGAGTCTTCAGCAGACCTTTAGAGCAATAAGCATGGAGGTGTATAAGATGTGGACTGAGCTGCAACGAGTTGAGCACTTCACATCTATCGCCAGTAGGGAATCCCTCGCAGCTCGACGAAAAATAGACATAATGAATGGGAGGCTGAGCACTATGTCGACTGAGTAGACGGGATTTAGTTGCGCGCTAATGAGACGTGGGATCTCCTAGGCAGCATGGAGATAGAGGTTAGAGAACAGACCACCATCATTCGGGGTCTTTAGTCTGAGATTTCCCACCAATCTGAGTTGATGCAGTAGGGCTCGGCTACGTTCGCCACCTGGAGACGGCACTGCGGGTCCCAACTTTCCACCGCCACGTCCATATTGATCGGGGAAGTACCAGTCCCTCTCTGTGTTTTTATTTTCTACATGTCCTCAAATATGCTTGTTTAACGTTTGGTTTATATTCCACCATTGAGGGCAATGTTAGAGTTTGAGTTTAGGGGAGTAATATAATTATCCATAATAATTGTGTTATTTTACTACGTCAATTTACTGTTTTTTGTGTGTTTGTCGAGTGATTTGAAAAAAAAATTAACTTTTTTATTGCAACTTTCATTTAGTTAGTTTCAGTTTTCTTTAGTTACTTAATTTCTAGCATTTAGTCCATGTGTCATGGATCGCAACTTTACTTAAGCCTCATGGCCTATCTCAGCCGCAGTTTGCCCAACTTCGGCCGCACATTGTAAATATTTTATTTCAATTGTAAAAAAGTTAGAAATTAGAAAATTTTATTATGATTCTAGAGACTTTAAACGTCTACTCCCCTCACTTAGGTTTTTGTTCTGAATATTATTATAGGGGATATTAGTCTTTTAAACATTTTCAAACTTTCTAGTGTTCGCCCCCTACACTAGCCATTGTAATTTTCTGTTTTCGTCTATTGTAATGTTCAGTTTTCAAGCAATCAATGATCAAATTTATTTCAATTTCATGTTGTAAGTTTTTTTAAAATTGTGATCAAATTTACTTTCGTCCCAAAATGACTGAGAAAAGGCGGAAGGTAGTCTAGCGGAGCAGACTACTACCGCACGGTGTCTCTTTCTGTGCTAAGAAGAAAGGTAACCCGTGAAAGTTAATATCAGAGCTGCGGCTCAAGACCCTCAATAAGAAAGTTATGGATCCAGATTCTTCGAACACTGCAAATGTGGTAGATGTTCAAAAGAGGAACACAAAATAACGTGCGGATGTGCTTGAGGTGGCAACTACTAAGTTGGCCTATGACGTGGAGGGCCTCGAGGAAAATGACGAGGTGGCAAAGACAGAAATTTGGGATTTACATATCCAACTAGATAAGAGTCGAAGGGCTAATACAGTGATAACTGAAGCTGCTATTATCATACCTGATCTATAGGATGAAATGGAAGCGTTGAAAGCTCAATTACTAGTGCTTCAATGCGCGGTGGTCAATGGGCAAGCCACCGTATAGGAGCCTGTGCATAGGCTAAGAATTTCAGAACTGTGTACCTGCTGAGGAGCACGTGATGCTAAAGAAGTTGAAAACTTCTTGTTCGATATGGAATGATACTTGCTTGCGGCTTTTATCAATGACGAAGCGAGAAATGTGACAATAGCCACCATGTATCTTGGTGGGGATGCAAAGCTATGGTGGCAAACAAAGTATACAGATATTTAGGCCAATAAGGTCCGAATAGATTCTCAAGGAAGCTATCGGATCTCAATTTTTCCCGAAAAACGTGGAATATGAAGGGCATCAGGCACGACGAAAATTGAAACATACGATTACGTGAAAGCCTTTTCAAAACATTTGTTGAATATTCGATATATGTCGAAAAAGGATAAGATGTTCACCTTTATGGAAGGGTTGAAACTCAGAGGCAGAAGGTTACTCATTTAAGCACGACCATGGGAGCCGTCGAATGTGTGAATGGCTATCAGCCGAAATCTAGAAAAGATCAATCTTTAGGAAATAGTCAATCTGTTGGAGGTATAAACAGACCTCACAGACCCAGCTCAAACTCAAATGAGGGAGAGCGTTACCTTCAGAACATGGGAGGAACCTATCACAATAGCCGTCAAGGAAACTATAGCGGCAACACGAGTAATAACTGAAATAAAGGAAAAGCAGTGGAGGGTATATCAGATGTCCTTCCTAAATTGGTGTACTTTTTATGTGAAGGACCCCATCGGGTGGCGGAGTGTCCTTAGAAACGGATGATAAATGCATATTGTCAACTAGCAGGTGGTAGATCGAGTTCAAAGCAAGATGTCCTACCAGCTAGCTGTCATGGCGATACTGATTCTGAAGAGGATAAGGATGTGTGGGTACATTCTTATATTGGTGTACTACAATATCGCATCGAGCAACTAAAAGGGAAGATGTTCCCTCGAAAGAACCAAAGATGGAAGAATCAAAGGTTTACATTTGTAGGGCAAAAGGCCTAATGTACATTGATGTGAAGATCAATGGAAAGTCAATCAGGGCTATGATAGATA
>CAIGRO010113989.1:0-13997 GCA_903798355.1 Fraxinus baroniana | reverse complement strand
TACAAATGAGTTTTTGTACGAAAGAAAAATGAAAACAATGAAGTTACAAGATATAAGGCCCGACTCGTAGCTTAAGATTTTTCACAAAGACCAGAAATTGATTATGAGGAAACATATTCTCCCATAATGGACACCATTTCTTTTAGATTCTTAATTAGTTTAACCGTGTCACAAAAGCTCGATATGCGGCTTATAGATGTAGTGATTGTCTCTTTTTCCCTAAGGTTGGTTAGGGGGTCGGATTTGTAGATGACCGAATTTTGACTTCCCCAAGCTATCTCATCGTTTCTCCTATCCCTAGAAGGTAGTGAACTTAGTACAACTTGAATGGCGCGGACGAGGTCTGCCGTACTAGTGATTTCAGCTCCCATTTCAGTCGCTACTTCACTAATATCTACGTCCCCCGCAGCAGAATTAGAAAGTGCCATTGATTTAGATTCTTAAGTTAAAAAAGAAAAAGACACTTACGAGTTTAAGTGAAGAATGTTGAAGGAAAAAACCACCAAAGGTTACGAATGCAGAAGAAAGAAGAAAAAACTTGGAGTTTTGAGGAATTTGAATGATGAATGCATGAAAGACAAAGTGATTTTCTTTCATGGATACTCGCCTTTTACAGGTAGAGGCTTTCAATCCCAACCGTTGGATGTTGATCCGGATTATCTGACCATTCATTTGAAGTTTTAATTTGAACCACTCAATACGTCTCCACCTCGTCTTCTACTGTCAAGATCAGAGCGTCTGCCTCAAGCACTCTTATGCACCAGAGCTTCATTAGACGTGCGCACGGTAGGCATCATTGATCGTTTAATGCGACAATGGTTGCTTGCGTGGGAAGTTGAACCACCTCAGTTGCTTTTTCTTGAAAACGTAAAAAAAAACAGCAAATCATTTGGACACAATAATTCAGGACGCCTCGTGTGCCCCAAATGTTTAAAAATCAGGCTCCTCATAATAAGCAAGTTGAAGACCTAGCGAAGGTCAGAGCTACTTCTCATCAACCAGATTGGATAAGGCTTCGGATGTGCAAAGGCACTTCAAACGATACAACTTCGAATTTAAATTGCTTTACTGACACTCCTCAGAATTGTTCCTGATAGAGTATTATCTCAAAGTATGCAACTTCGGACAACACTAGCAGATAGTTCGCACAAGACAGGTACATGCAAATTCTAACTATAACATAAATGTTTATACTTAGACTATTGTGATATAGTAAAAACCATCCTTCAACAATTTTTTTTATATATATACAAGTCCATGCATTACATAAATAATTATGTCTAGACTTGGACGACTATTGTTATGCCTCACCTTCGAGGCTCAAGTTAAAGTGTCATGTAGCAAACCACGTGGGAAGAAAAGTCAATAAAGACTCAATGGTCAAAAGTAAAGAAATTATATGAATGGTTGAAGCTCTTAAGTCGAAGTATTGTCTAAACGGTTGAAGTGCGTAATCCAAAGCGCTGTATAAAATATGAAAGAGCTCTTCACGTGGAAAACCTTCTACCGAGGCCCCTAATTCACCTGAAGCTCATGAAGCTGAAGTTGTCTCTTACAAGATCCTTAGGCAATCTTTAGAAATGATTAATGTAACGTTTATAATAAAAAATGTCAGGTGTGTTAGCCTATTGTATAGGGCGGCTGCCTCATTGTCAATGTATTTATTGTATAATAGACAGTGATATGAAGCTTTGGTCAAGGAGATGAGGCTACGTGGTTCTGATCCAATAGATACCACGTCGGCCGAAGCACTATAAATAGACCTTCCTTGTAACTGAAAAGGGTTGGATTATGGGACTTTAGACTCTTGAACCCTTGATCCTTGATAATAAAAGCGATCTTGCAGAATTCTATATATATATCATCTATTTTTTCTCCATATACATTAGTTGATCTTTTTATAGGTTTACTTTGGTATTCGATCGGTGATTGTTGTTGGTGCAATCATCTTTGTTCCATTCGTCGGTGTTTGAACACTTTTGTCTCATGTCGTGAAACATCTCTCGCGTTCACATCAATTTCAGTCTTACTGGCACTCTAGTCAAAACGTGCAGGAACTTGCTTGAGTTGATGTAAGTGGGCCTGACATATATTGTCCACATAAGCGTCGCATTTTCCGAGCTCAACAAATATTATTTCCATTAATTGCTTGAGGTAATACATGTCTTGGAACAAAACGACACCTCAGCTCCCATCTTTTGAAAGCACACATCCTTTCAAATCATTAGCACACTTTCCACTAATGTCACTTCACATTAGAGACATGGCTTCAGAAGCTAACCTTTCACTTATATAAATAGGCCTCATCCTTGCAAAATGGGAGTTAGCCTTTACAACCATGCTTTTCTTAAAGTGAAGAATCTTTATCCCTACAATATGGGATCTCATCTCTACAGTTGTGTTTCTCTAAGTAAAAAGGCCTCATCTCTAAAAAATGAGAATATTGTTATGCCTTGTCCAACGATACAAGCCACGTGATAATCTGCTAAGAAGACAACAAGAAGCCACTCAAGGCCCATGCTCTATGTTACTTCATTGACCAAAGCCTAACTAATGCCCCTATGGGCATAGGCCGAAGTTATCCTCAACTGAAGTGATTGACAGAGGCCGAACCTCCATTTTCGAAACGAGGTCCCACAATTGGCTACAATGTATTTTCAAAATGATTAGCCTATGTTTCACAAGGCATCTTCTTCAGTATCACTTTGGGCTAAAGATCATCTGTATGTTTGACAAATTTGACAACTGAAGCAGGCACTTTCAATCAACTATTTATGTGGCAAGCTTATGACATAAGGTGACCACTTTTTCAGCTCATTTGTGGCCTTAGACTTAGCACAGCTGGATGTGACACCTACCAAGTCTTGACTCTAGTCTTTAGGATGAGGCCAAGTATCATGCATTCAATTGACATCACCTCGTCTTCCAATATAAACTCACACCCAGTGTCCTCCAAAAGTAATGCAAATTTTCAATTCGACAGAAGATTGCATGGCATTTTCTCTTCAATCTGAATCCATATATATCTTGCTATCGTCCACCATCTCTCTTGCACCTATATTATATCCCACCATTGACTGATTTGAGCTTTAAAATGTCTGCAACCGCCTCCCCCTTCGTCAAAAAAAGATCGTGTGCATCTAACGTTTTGTCCAAGCGTGCAGGAATCTAATATAAGATGGAGTAAAATCGAAATCTGTTGACCATGTGTTCTCACTGAATTTCAAGGTCAACAAAATTCGTTTCGAGTTAGTCACCATGTTGATCTCCTTGCAACTCCTAAATGATCTACTTGGATTTGCATCGATCCAAAAAGTTTTCAAATAGGGCTTCTTCCAATATGGGAAAATACATGATTGTTTGAGCTCGATCACTGTCTACTAAATGAGCATTCACTGCCCAACATCAAATTTAATATTAAGCCCCTTTTTCAGACCATTTTTTTAGAATAAGTCTTGTAAGGAGTGATTTTTTTTATTTTTTTTATTTTTTTTTTATTTTTTTTTTAAAGAAAAGTGTGATTAAAAAGTGGAAAAAAAAGTTTTGAATTTTTATGTTAAAATATTTAATTGAAACGGTGTATTTGTCTATTTGAAAATGAGTTTGGGGAATATGAGTTTTAAAAATGGAGTTCAAATAGGAGCTAAATTGTAAATTGGAGATTAATGAAGTCTCTAATGTCAAACAAAACATAAAGTTCAATGATTAATTTGGAACAAATTTATGTAATTATCAACATGAAAGAAACTTAAAGTTGAATAGCTAATTTGAAACAAAAATAAAGTTAAATTCAAACTTAATTTACACTCACCTGTCGCGAGTCTCAATGCCATGGCCACCCAAAACGTACAACATCTATTGCACCTAGAATTATGATATTTATACCTTTTGGATTACACTTTGAGTTACCCGACCCCACCTCCTCCCTCACATGGGAGTCGAATACCACATCCAATAAATGCGTGAGACCCGACCCCCGTCTGAGAGAGGAGGTGGAGCCGAATAAACCAACATGTACCCCAAAGGATACATATAGCAAAGTTGATTGCACCTTTTACATGTTGCACATCCATGTCATCTCGTCTCTACAAATCATTCGATCATTATGACAGCATCACAAGTATCCTCCGCGACAAGTTTAGGAGCATAAATTACGATCTCATGGCAATTGATGCATGGAAGTGCAAGTAACATGAATGAAAAGGTGATCGACAATTTCTTTTGATTTCATGAAAAACCAGTTTGGAACAAGAAAAAAAATCGAACAGTTTCATAAATTATTTAATCAAAACCAAACATGAACGGCAGCCACCGCGCCACATTTAATATCTAATCACCAAAGCTTGACTAAAATAGCATCTAAGTCTCCAACTCTTAAAACATGTTAAAAGATACCTCTAAGTTCCTGAACTCCCAAGTACGTTATTACACACCTTATTACAAGGCAACGTAGCATGCATGAAAATTATTCCACAATGGCTACTTCACTTGATAGATGGAAATCTTCAAAACAAATTATAATAACTACATAAATCAAACCCGCAGCTACCAATCTATTACAAGAGGAAAATCCTCACGCTTAGCTATACCTACAAAAGTACTCGCATAAACATAAATACATATCCATAATATCTATTTCCAAAAGTATACAGCCAATGAGGGAGCCTGCCACTTAGTCGAGCGATTAGGACTCTGTTTCCGATTGAGAGATGCTGCAGAGAGAATCCTGCAATGTATTTACAGTGCAACCAATCCCAACTTGAAGAAGTACATGCAATAAAAGAAACTTAGACCATGTTCTCAGATAAATGGGTGATAAATGTGAGTTTCCTTAGTCTTTTCAGTCAAACTAGATACTGGCAGCAACTCTAGTGCCAACACGTCATAGTTCGAAATAGGTAATTTCATTTAAGTTCTTGCTTTGAAAGAAAACCTCTATCTATACAATACTCTTTAAATTGGGTGTGTGTTGCATATCACTATTGCCAGAGAAATACAAAAGCCACGGAAAAAGACACTCAAATTTTCTATTTCCACAAAATATGGACCAAGCTCCCATTCAGCAAAATGATGCTAAGACAAGGCCGGTGCACTAAAATATGCAGTAATCGCTTTGAATCTGCCATTCAAGAAGTTCTTCTCCACCTGATTACAAAAAATTGTCAAAATCAAGTGTCATTGACCAGATATCTAGAACAAGTCATAGGCAAAAAGGTAGTCGAGGCTAGAGAAACAATAGACTCATGAGCAAATCATATAGGAAATGTGCAGCATTTACCCAAGAATGAACAGTAGATTCCCATACTGAAGTAAAGACTACTATGATCCGGAAATGTTTCAGACCTGATCAATGTCAATATACTATCACCCGAAGGTTTACCCTTGTGAGTAACCTTAAGTTGCCTTCACTTAGTCATTGTATACATTTCCTTTACTGTTGCTTTCATTTAGTTTTGAGACATTTGTTGCATTTTTCAATTACTAGAGGTTAGGTATATGCCCCCTTCCTTTCCTGTATTTCATTTTATCATGATATAAAATAGCCACACTAGTGGCCTTTGATTAAAAAAAATAATAAAAATACACACACACACACACACACACACACATATAAAAGGGTAAAGACTAGAAAATCATTATTACTTGTATTGTTACTACAGAGTTATTCTAGTAGTATGTATAGAGGATGAGGGAGGAATACAGGGGCTCCAACCACTGTACCTGCACATGCTTGTCATTTACTTTCTCCATTTTTTATTTTTTTATTTTACTTCTTTCTTCTTGCATCTTCTCCAAACAAGGGGAGGATTGTTGGGAAGGCGGGAAAATAGCATTGAATGCAGGGAAAAAAACTTTAAAAGGGTACCTCTAAAGACCATGGAGGAGAAGCTGATAAAGACAACTCAGCCAATTGGCTGATATCAGTATTCCGTGGGAGAAACATGACGATTCTGGAAGCAATTTCCTTCCCAGCATTGAAGAGAAACAGTCTGATAAGAATAATAAAAATGGAACATAATGTTAGCATCACTGTGTGGGAATAAGTAAAAAGCAGATGTGGCACATTGTCAAAACAGAGAAATACCCGTCACGGGGCTTAAGCATAGTGTTGATGTCAAATTTCTTCACTTTTGCATAATCAGGACCACCCCAAGGTGGCGACATAAAGACAATGTCTGCCTGCAGCCAAGTAAATATATATAATTATTCCTTCAAATAAGAGAAAATCTTGGACATGAAATGTTGAAGAAGGGAGTGAAGAAGAAAATATGCGTTCACACATCCGGAATTGTTTCATATAATAGAAGATACAACTACAAATATTGAAGTTAGACAATGAAGCGGCATAAATGTAAAAGCGGCAATTTCAAAAAAAATAAAATAAGGAGCCGGATACCTTTCTCGAAGTGAATTTCATTGAACACAAGCAATCATACGGAAATGGGAAGATTAAAATTGTTCCTCGATTAAATATCATTACACTAAGAATATAGAAAATCCATACCTTCAGTCTTGGTGCCAAATAAAATGAGTCACCCCTAATGAAATCTATACGGTCGTCAACTTCATAGAGAGCTGCATTATGTTGTGCATATCCAATTTTATTTGGATCGATATCAATTGCAATGACATGTTTACTCCTGGAAATAAACAACATAGAAAATCTTAATCACCATGACAAACATGACTTGCAAGGGACTTGTTCATATGCACATTCCAAATTTCTGATTGCAATTCATATCTATTCCAGAATCCAAGGAATGCAATTGTTTCTATTTTAAAATCTCCAACAATAGTATTAACGGTTACCTTAGTGCAAGATTGTTTATAAACTACTTTGAAAGAATATTTACAGAGAGGAGAAGATGTTGGCTGAGATGATTGAAGCAAGTTATTTCTTTTGGGACCTTCAATATTTGTCAGGTCAAAAGTTTTTTATAGTAACATGGAGTAATTATTCAAAACTATGCGCCCGTTTGGCATGGCTTTTGAGAAGCCAAAATGAACTTTTGAGATCAAAAGCTGCTTTTGACCTGCATGGCTAATTTTATGAAAGTGCATCTTCTAATTAGAAGTTCTTTTAGAGGAAGTTGGTTCGATATAGTTTTCTCTAAAAGCACTTTCAGAATAGGAAGAGTTTTTAAAAATTAGTTTCCAAACAAAAATTAAAGCAACTTCCTTCAAAAGCTTTTCAAAAGAAAGTAAAAGCAAAAGTCATGTCAAACAAGCCCTACATTATTGATAATTCTCTTCTACCATTAAGCTGTTGTTATTTACATGACTTTTGAGTCAGATATCTCCGCAAAATCTTAATCTGTAGCATTGATAGGATTTGTAAGATCATATATCAAATCTCGAAAATCCATGTGTATCGGTCTCTATTCCCTAATAGAATCTTTACTTTGGGCAAATAATTTAGCCCATGTTTGACAGCCATTATTTGAAAACTCTATTTTTACATGCTCATTTTCAACTACACATTCACTCAATAAAATATTGGACACGTAAATCTAAAACTTTTCCCTACTTTTTAACCACGTATTCTTCTAAAAATCACAATTCAAAACATTGTTTTTCAAGAATAATGACCATCAAACAGGGGCATAACAACCTAAAAATATATATTTCTAATGACCAGCAAGTGTTGAAGTGTGCCAATATACGACATATCACACTACATCTAGAATTATAATTTCCAAACATGATTATTAGGGAGATATCTAGATTGTCTACCGTGGCTGCTTTTACTAAAGCCGAAGCCTAAAAGTGGCAGAGATTACATTAGAGGAAATGATATGAAAAATATCCAACATATAGTCCCAAAACAAAAGATGACAAAGAAAGGACAGATCAATTATCCACTAAGGTTGACACAATTAGGAAAGGAAAACAGAATATGGAGCTAAAATCATTCTCACCGTTGTGCAAATTGGATTGCATTTCCACCAACTCCAGTGAAAAAATCAACTATGGAACCATTGCCACATCGGGATGCATGATGCTTGGCTATTGGCTCTGGAGTAACAGAAAACCACCCTTCTTCGTCCATTTTAATACCATCATCGTATCTCGAGAATAGAAGATACCTTTGAGTCCAATATTTACCTATACTGGGAGAAAATTCTTCCCAAACTCCTTGGAGCTCTGAGGAAAACAAGATCAATAATCAAGGGAGTAAAAGTAATGAAAAGAAAGAAAAAAAAAAAAAAATAACACAGCCCCCAGATATAAAGGCACTGAACAGCAGTAATTTTCATCAAAAATCAGATATTTTGGTATGAAGGGAAGCTGATATCAGGAAAATTGTCATATTTCAATAAATTCATCACAGAACCCAACTACAACCCCTTTATAAAGGAAATGTGACAAGATACTCTATTTGGAATATAAAGCTTTATGTACCACTATATCTGATTGTGGTGAAAGTGGCAAGAAGAAAGGGGGAATAAAAAGTGGGAATAAAAGGCCAGTTTAATAAACATATGATCTACACACAAAAAAAAAAAGTTTACAGAAAGTATCCAGAATATGAAATGTTAAAATTAAATAGTTAAATTGCTTCGAATGCATTTCTGGGACTGTAGTTAAGGCTATAACTATTTATACTAGGAAGCAACATTCCTATCATTGTCAGCAAGTTCTCCATTGTGTATCTACTAAGCCTTTCTATTAGTCCATTCGAGAGCAAGAGGAGCTATTGACTTCTTCAGATACTCTATCGAACTAATTATAAGATTAGGAAATCATATGGCAATATTTGGTCATGCATAAACTAAGTTATCTGGAACTATAATCATGTGTGAACGTGAACGATTAGGCAGAGATACTAAGTTGTTTCTTAGTACTGCTCTTCTCTAAAATTGAAAATCAAAATGAGTAACTCCCATAAGGACATCTAGATGCACTATGGAATTTGTTGATTGAAGAGAGCAAACTTCTGTTGTCATTGGATTAACAAATAATGTTATTTTTCACAATTTCACCTATTTTTAGTCAACTTATGCTGCTTACAGCTCAAAAGAAAGGGAAAAGGACAGACCACAGTTTGCCCCTATATAAATGTAATTGATTATGATTAATCATTTGGATTGTGGACATAAAAATATAGTAAAAGAAATGAAAATGCAGAGTGGGCAAACCTTCGCTTGAAACAGACAAGTTCCTATTAGATTTTGTTCTTCGGACTTTCTTTTTCCTTTTTGCAGTGTTGGTACTAGAGAAATTGTCAGCAAAAAGATAGCTCTTGACATTATGATCACAGAGTTGATCAAAGCCATTGTCATCTTTGTATTCTTCAGCAAAAATAGGATTAGGTTGCAAACCACAAGAAATTCGCAACTCATCAGATTTTGAGAAATCTTGGAAGTCATCATGCAATTCAGCCATCTCAACTGCTGTCAATTTAAGCTCATTAGCAACGGGACTAAATGCATGGTCTTCCATTCCTGAAGGCAGGTCCCATGTAGACTCGTGTGTTTTCACATTATAAAAGTAGCTCCTCACGTAAAAGTCATCCCAACATGTTATCCATTCTTCAGAATCACCTTTGCAACTGCCGTCAGCCTTTTCAGAATTGACAACTTCAGAAAACTGCGAATATACAGCAGAATCACGGTCCCGTATCATGTCACTGCCAATGTCATTGGTGTGTTTTATACCTTCAGTTTCTCTGTCCACAGACTCCAATGCTGGTTCCTTTAATTCCTTTCCATCACAAACAGCAGTATCCATTACCACCATATCATTTGTACATGGACTGGAGCTAGTCTCAGAGATTTCATTCAATAAGACTTTACTAAATTCAGAGCTGCAATCCAGATCGTGATCAAATTTAGAATCAGATACTTCATCATTACAATCACGTTCATTGAGAAGAGCACAAGTACAGCATGCAATTGAACAGCCCAAATCCTTTCCTTCACTGCAGAGGTTACGAAATCCATCAATATCTGCTGTAACTTCACACTTCAATATTTCATTTTGGTTAAGCATTGCATTATCATATAAAATATCAAGAGACCTTTCCACCTCACTCACTTTGATCGAATCCAGCACACTGACATCAATATCATTCACACTACGGTGATTCTTCTTTCTTGTATCTTTCTTTTTTCCACTGACCTTTCCATTTCTCTTCAACAAAATAATATCACATTGTCAGAGAAGACACAAATTATCATCTCTATTACCAAAAAGAAACAAGTATACTAAGGAAATACTAAGAGAAAGCAATATCGACTTTTCATAGCATTAAAATGACCACTTCACTGCAGCTATACTAACTTTACAATAAATAATATCGATGAAGCATCACCACTATCATGACCTTTTTTCCCTTTTCCTCCCAATTTTCCATTTCTAATGCAACTAGAAAATTCCCCTCCCAAACCATTTACAAGTCTAGACCTTACAATGGATTGTAGGGGGATAAAAATGTTGTGATTGTAGAGATTAAGAGCCTGTTTGGTAGAGATTAAAATCGGATTAAAATTGAAAAACTAGCCGTTATAGTTGACATTTATTAGACGAGTTGGCCCAATAACGGCCATATTTTTAATTTTAATTGTTACCAAACAGGCTCTAAAGATTTAAGAAAAATAATAGCAAACTCAATTATTTTATTAGTGACTTGCACTATTAGGAGTAATAAAGAAAACATAACTCACTACAATACAACTCTCTAATTTAACTAGACTACAACTATTGGAGATAAGAGTTATGACTATATACTATAAAGATAAATACAATACATACCACTATATGATATAAAGATAAATACAATATAATGACAAACACAATAGGAGTTCTAATCTTTCTCTAACATGTCCCCACAAGATGACGAAGTCATCAGCTACACCAAGTAGTTGAGGTGAGTTATAGATAATGGTTTGGTCAGCACATCTACTAGCTAATTCTTTGTGAAGACATGGGAAACGTGGAGCTCGCTATTTCTGTATTCAGTCACAAACAAAATGAAAGCCAATTTCAATATGTTCCATTCCGGAATGGAACACAAGGTTTGAGTAGAGATAGCTAGTGCGCACATTGTCATAGTAGATTAATGGAGGAGCACAGGTAGAGATTCCAAGTTCCTCTAGAAGAGATTTTATCCATAAGACTTCTAAATCAGTGCTGGCAACGACTCAATACTCAGCCTCAGCAGAGGAACAAGCCATTATGTCTGAGATTCTCAAGCAACAGGGTTGCGACTGAGAAGCACGACATAGGCAGTGGTAGAGGTAGGTACGGTCTTATGCATTTCAATCCCAATCTAAGTCAGAGAATGCATGGAGAGTCAGTGGGGAGCCATGCTGAAGGAAGAGGCTGTGAGTAAGGGAGCCAGAAAGATATCTTAGTAGGTTTTGACTCATGCCCAATGGTAGGACAGTGCATGAATTGAGATAATTTGTAAATCCTGAGGCAACGTCAGGAAAAATGAGTGGGAGGTATTGGAGGCTGCCTACAACCTGTCAAAATTCAATGGCATCAGTGAGAGAAGTGCCATGCATTATATGCAGGGAGGTGTAAGGGGACACTGGGGTTTGAACTGGACGACAACCATGAATTTTGGTATGATGAAGCAGGACCTGAATATAGTGACGCTGAGAGAGAAACAGATCAATGGACGAGGCGGTCACTTCTACACCTAAAAAGGAGAGTGGACCGAGATCTTTTAGCTTTGTAGCACGGAGACTTTAACTAGAGTAACGTGTCCATGTCCGACATCGGACACATGACAATTGTGACACTCTTCGAACACTCTACTATAATCATTTTTTTCTTTTTTTTACTAGAAATACTATATATTTTTAACTCAAAGTTATTAGTAATAACAAATCCGTACTCAAACTAAAAAAGTTTCAATAAGAAAAATTAATAAAAGTATAAAAATAAATTTATACTATATAAATGAAGAATTTTAAAGCATTTAATCAACGTGTCGTGTTAGTACTTTTTTGAAAATCGTGTATCAGCATATCCGACACATATCGGGTCGAGCAAACGTGTCTGTGTCGGTGCATCATAGTCTTTTAGAGAAAACCGAAACCCAAGGCTGGAGAACAAAAGTGTCCATCACTGCCAATGATAAAGATGTCATCCACATAGACAAGGGTACATATTTTGCGACCATCATGATTGTATATGAATAGGGAAGTGTCCGAGCAGAAATTGACAAACCCCAATTGGAGAAGACACAAGTTCTTGGTATCAAGCCCAAAGGACATGATTGACATCAAAAATGGCCTTGTGCAGGAGACACACATGAGTGGGTTGAGTTTTATCGGTGAAGTCCGAATTGAAAAACTGATGCTGGCAACATGGAACGGATTTCAAATTAATTTTCTTTAATACTAATTCCCTAATCCGATGCAGCCAAATGAGGTATATGTGTTTCAAACCCAAAATCTACAAGTTGTTAGCTCAAGCATTATATCTTAAGTTGCTAGCTCAAGCATATGACTGTAAATCAATGAACAAGAGCATGAGTGACAAAATATGGTAATACCTCCTTGTTAGTCTGGAAAGAGAGTGGAAGCCCCCAGTCATTAAGTTGTTTGGCTAGTTCCACATCTTCCAGTAATGAATGAATCTCTGAGAACATGAAATAATTCCAAAAGACGAAATCTTTAGCATGAATTAAAGGATACCAGATAAAAAAATTCCATTGTAAATGCCAATTAAAACACACGTAACTACAATAAATCGATATAAACGAGAATGTTCAACAGAAGAAAAAACTTGCCATTACCTGTGGAGGCATCGTTCTCGTTCTTTTCAAAATCATCATCACCATTTCGCTTCTGCAATTGATGTCACAAGAGGCAAATAAATTAAATATATGGCATGAAACAAGTTTAAAAGTTTAAACAACAGAAAAACCTACCGTTGGTTCTTGAAAATATGGAACTTCTCGTACTTCTGTTGAGCCATTGTCCCTGTTAAACAAGTAATTCAAGTTGAAATTCGAAGGGTCCTGAACATTCAAAATTAATTATAATAGGAAAAAGAAAATTTGAGCCTTTACCGCAAGTAAACTTCAGTGAATTTAAAGAGAGAGCCAAGAGCTTTAATGGGTTCTGCTCCGTCTATTGAGAATTCCATATGCTTGAATTCTTGAATAGGGGTTTGCTTCAGAATCTAAAGGCGTAAATGGGTTCTTTGACAGAGAAAGGGCAGACTGCGAACTGAAGAACCTGAAATCGCTCGGCGGCGCGTTTGGCTTTGATGCTTCAGAATCTAAAGGCGTAAATGTATATGTAGAGTTTTACCGATGAAATCCGCAAAATATTACGACGCGGCAGTCAAGTTTAAGTCAACCACATCGAACAAAACTTTGATTATAAATTTAGGCCTATGACGCGTGAATGAATGAATTTCAAATTTCAAAATACATATAACAAATTATTTTCAACGAAATTCAACATTAGGAGCTTGTTTGGTGGAGATTAAATTCGGATTAAAATTGAAAAATTAGTCGTTATTGTTGATTTTTATTAGACGAGTGAGACTCAATAACGACTATATTTTCAATTTTAATGGGATTTTTTAATCGGTACTAAACGGACCCTAGAATTTCTAATCTTTCAAAATCCTTCAAAATTTCAATTACACAAAACCGAGATCACTTATCTAATAACAATATGTTCTTATCACTTGAACTAAGCCCCGTTTGATTGATTGTATTTTCCCTAGAACTAAGAAAATGTTTTTCACTTTCCAACTTTTTTTATGTTTGATTGGAGAAATTTTTCATGTAAAATATTTTCTCACTTTGGCTTGCACGCGCACATTATCTTGGGAATGGATGAAAATTATTTCCCACCTTTTAGGTGGGTTTTGATTTTCCAGGTTTTTTTTTTATTTTTTTATTTTGCAATGGAAACAAATTTTATAACTAATTGTAAAAAAAAAAAAAATCACTTTAATGGACAATTTCCATATAAAACAAAGTCAAACGAATACTAAATTTTGATAAAAAAATGATTTTTTACCAA
>CAIGRO010113910.1:0-15269 GCA_903798355.1 Fraxinus baroniana | reverse complement strand
AAAAAAAAAAAAAAAAACTCTTCACCTCACCTTCGAACAAATTATTTCAAGTTTCAGTTTTTAATTTAAAACTTTAATTAATTAGTGTTAAAATAATAAAAAAGAGTAAAGAGAATACCAATGTCATAAACAGTGACATCATTGAGGAATTTCTTGTCGATTAGACCTCCGAACACCACTCGGACCAAATACAGTTTTGTTTGTTTTGTCTAGGTTCTTCATCCGAATTTGTCAAGAAGAGTTTGATGATTTTGAAATTTTTAGATGTTACTCCATCACTTAACTAGAACATTGTGCCAAGTGAAATTTGATTTTCTCGTCTAACCAAACTATCGTTTTTAAGCATGTCCTACCTAAGCTTGTAAAACCTTAAACTTGATATTGTTGTTAACCAGGTTCTTATGCTTCTTAGAAGATTGCTTATTTAGATAAAAATTAATTAAAATTGATGAAAATTAGGTAAACCACCCAGCACTTGTTTGATAATTTCTTTTTACAAAATGATTCTTTGAAAAGTGTTTTTGTAAATATATGATTGAAATATAAGGAAAAGTTTTGAGAAAACTTGAAAAGTAAAATTATTTTTAAGCGTGTGATTAAAAATAAATATACAAGATATACGATTCTCATAGGATCAAAATCAAACAAGGACTTCGTTTATTTCCGTTAATGATATATACTATACTTGTGTTAGAATCCTGAAGAATATATTGATTTCTAGTGTTGACGTTGAAAAATATATAAATAAAATTCAAGTCAACTTAAGATAAAAGTAAGAACTAGGTTGATTGTAAATCAATAGATTACAAGTGTTTAACACAACAAATTCTTCTTTCTTGTGAAGGAGATATATGAAATATGACCAAGTCAAGAGAGATGATAATGTCAAGTTCCGTCCTCTCATATTTCTTTTTTTTCCCTCTTTTTATGGGGACAATTCTACATGCACCTTTCATTTATCCACCTTGCCAGTTACAGTGCCGAGCTGAGAAGGTACACTCATTATCATGTTTGGATTGGTCAAAGAACTTGGCCTGTCAGGTCATTATAAGTTAATCTTATATGTGGTCCCCAACAATTAATGAATTACTTAAGGAGGGAAGCTAAAACATTCCATTAGTGTAAATAGTGAGCGCTGATGTAAACCCTGTTAGGTGTCACTTGTTTGTGGATGGTTAGCATGTTTCCTTTGGCCTCGATAAGTTATATTCGAGCTGACCTCACATACCTGAACTCACATTAGCTCAGGCTCACAACATACGCCAAATTGTATTTTGTCGACCTCGGAGGCCGGTCGCCAACATCTAGTAACCCAGTAGGCATATGATAGGAACCCAGAATGAGTAATTCAATTTGGTTCACTAGGAAAAATCTTGACTTGAACATGCTACTGTCGACTTCGATCCATCGCTAGGTGAACTTTACAGCCAGATCTTAACTGGAGCATTATAGATAGTGATTTGTACTCATTTGATTTCTTTGTTTCTAAAGATAGACATTCAAAACACTAGTGCACATTCTCTGTACAGCAAGAGGGACATTCACATTTAAATTTTCCACGACAATTTGGGTTTTCAGAATGACAAAATACTCTCCAGTAGATACTAATACCATCAGATTTATCCACCATAATACTTCCTAGAACGGCAATGGATAAAACTCTGTTCAAACATGTATTCCCATTTCTATTATTACGTGCTGATCAACTTTGATTCACTTTTCTCTCCCTACAAGTTGCCTCTTTTTTAGTTCACACTTGAACAAGAAGGGATCTTCAAGGAAAAACAATTTCTCATGTCTGGGAAGGGGGGAGACTCTGTTATCAGTGGGCTCCAATCTTTCTGGAGCAAGGTTGAGTGGGTCGACTATCCATCTTATCATTCTATAATAACGGGGTCTGTTCTTGTGGAATGACATCCTTGAATGCGAGAGGTCATCTAGCAGGTCTTGGCTGCCCCCTGCTGTATTTAGGTGGGTTTGTTTTCGCAACATCAACAGTTATCATCCAGCCATTGATGATCTGAAAGCATCAAATGGAATTAAGTCAGCCTATTTTGATACTTGATCAGCCGAAGTTCTAAATTTTGCTTATAGTAGTAACAAATGCAGCTACCTTGCCATTCATTTCTCTGAGAGCAGCACTAGCAGCTCCTTCAGTGGTGTACTCTACAAATGCATAACCTTTTGACCTTTTCGAGATCTTGTCCATTATGATTTTCACTGTCAGAAGGGAAGAAAATGTGCCCAACAAAGTCAGGAATGTTCAGTTACAACTCACATTATTAAAATAGATAATAGTCTTTCATGCATATGAGCATGTACCTTCAACAAGTTCACCAAAACCTTCAAACGCTGCACGTAAAGTCTTCTCAGACGTATAAAAGGATAGACCTGAACAGAACATATAGCAGTGTTTTGAGTTCAACTGGAAAATGGTATCACCAAAAATTTTAGATTGTGTAATGTTGCCAGCAAAAGTTCTACACCCTTATGAAATGATAGCTACTTAAAACCATCCAAATAACGAGGTTAATGATATAATGAATAAGTGGGTGATGAGATGAAATTGATAAAACCATTTCCCAATTAGATGAAATTCTATTGATCCAAAAACATTTATCAAATTCATAATCTCTTTCCTTTAGCTATTCATGGCAATATCACTTGGTTAAAAATGATTTTACGTCTTTCAGTAGTCTCTTCTTCTTTTTCTTCTAAATGTAAATCCTGACTCCCCGCGCAACAATTCATTCCGATTGATTGACGAAAATGACCCAACTTTGAGAGGTCCTATTAATATAGAGGACGCTTCATATATTTATTCCTATTCCTCTATTGGATATGGACAACTTCACTTGGATCCTTTAAATAACTAGGAACAGGAATCAACAGAAATTTGCTAAAACCTCATTGATCAATACAAATAATGGAACTTTGCCATATAAATTTTATGAAACCATGATTATTCAAACATCGAAAAGTGTTAAATAATGTCATCGTCAAGACAAAAAAACATCAGGATCAAATGCCAGCTTCCAAATAGTAGAACATTCACTAGTAATAATTAACATGCAGAACATGGTTTTATATTTCAAACAACATAATCAAGGCATGAGTATGGACTACACTTACCAGTTACGAAAATCTTCTTTGTGCTAACATTGGTTGGTAGATTTGATGCTGAAGAATTCTCAGAGGGATTAGGCAGCTTTAAATTATTTCCTGCTGGATCCAGGCAGGCTTCTTAGATTTAATGAAAGATTAATTGACACAACCATATGAAAAACGAAAGCCTTAGAGAAAGCAATAGTAGTGATAGGATTTCCCACCCTATTTATGATAATATACGTCCAATAGAAGACTAATCTTCATTAGACTATTCTTTGGATTGTGTTATGAAACTGTTCATCTAATGTTCCAACAGAGAAATAACACGACCCAATTATACTAAAGCAAACGCATAAGAGGATGGCAATACTAATAATTGGAGATACCAAATATAATTATGATTTTTCCACTAGTAGGATTATCCTTTAGTATCATATGAAACAGCTCTCAACCCTGCATAAAAGAAATTGCAAGAGCATGCTAAAATAAAACAATTGTACTGTGAACAGTTAACTACTTGCCTTATTCATGCAACATGGATGTATATATTTTTTATATTAGTCAATTTTCTGGTGAAAAGCAAGTAAGATTTAAAAATCAAATTATATTTTGCCACGCATAATATATTTATTTAAGAACTTGCTTCACACAAATTCTTGCTTAGATATCTAGCGTTCTTTAACAAGGTTAGTTTCTTATTATCTTTTGAAGGGAAGAACTTCCTGTGTTTAGGGACAATATGCAATGAACATAATATAATCGGAAAAAATACCAGGTTGAAATGTATTAATAACAAGTACGTTTGAGGTGAAAACAAAGCCCTGAAATTAACAGCTGTCTACGTGGCACCATAATCTAGCACAAAATATTCTGAAAACTTTCATGAAAATTAAAGAACTTGCAGTCAATGTTTAATAATGACCAACCTCCATAATTTTTAATATCTGAACCAAAATTCTCATCTGGCTGGACAGATAGAACACCAGGCACACCTACATATGAAGACATTAGTGACATACTAGAAACAGTGCAAACATGAATACGGATGCAGTAGTACAGAATGCAGACCAGCTAATTCTCGAGCAGACTCTTCATCTAGCTCGCAGCAGAAGCCATAATATGATTGCCACGAAATGTGGTATATGCACATCTGAGCATCTTTTTTGCTGTATGACAACAACTTCTACTCTTAGAAACAACTCAGCAAATAAGAAAATTAGAATTGTGAAGGATTCCCATTAAAAAAAAATTACTCACTTCCCCAAAACCCTCATTAAAACGTTGACATAATAATCAACCACCTGTGGCTTCCTCATGACTCCGATTGCTGGCCTCTCCATTTGAACAAGCCAGTATTTAGTAGTACCGGCAGGAAACAATAATGTGCTTCGGGATGATGAGCTAGATTGAGAGTTTAACTCAAGTTTTGGATAGCTGTAGTCTTTCTCCATAGAGTCAAAATCAGGATCTGGCTTAACAGATAGTACTCCAGGTATACCTATATTTAGGAATACAAATAAGCACCAATTACCCAAAAATCCTCTTGGCAACACAATCGAATTCCAAATTCAATAAAATAAGCACAATTAATAAGTATAGGACAACAATGCAAGTTATGCAACAGCAAATAAATTTAAAGTTCACCCGCTAGCACGTGAGCACTTTCTTCGTCGATGTCACAGCAGAAACCAAAATGAGTATCACAGGAAGCATGATATATGCACATCTGAGCCTCCTTTTCACTATTCAAACGACAATGAAAATTAAAAATAAAAATCCAAGAATTCTATACAGTTACCAAGAACTATATCCGTAAGCATATATCACAGGCATTCATTCAAGAAAATGAAAAAACCGTTTTAAGTAAAATCCATGTTGCTTAAATAGGAAAACAATACTTGCGCTACTCCTGTTACCAAGGTTCGATTTTAAGATGGAATTTCAAGATTCAATAGGAAAAAGGTCAATTTTTTGGGGATTCAGAACCATACCCACCTGCCAAAAACTTTTTCCAGTGTCTTGACATAGTAATCAATGATTTGTGGTTTAGAAGAAAACTCAAGTGGAGGTTTATCCATGAACACCATCCAATGACGCTTCTTAATATTATTGTTGTTGTAATAGTTCGCGAAGTTGGCAGTTGAAGAAGTTGGAGACGCTGAAACTGAAGAGGCATAACAAGAAATAGAAAAGGTGAGAGTGGGAAAGGAATGGTGGGGTGTTGTTTTGGTTGGAAAGGAAGCTATGAGTATTGGGATTTTTGGGTGTGGATTTATGGGATGTTTAGCAGAGATGGTAGCGGTGGCAGAGAGGGTTGCTTCCATGGCTCATGCGAGCAGCCGTTTCTCGCCCTGATGCTCAATTCACTAAACGGATAATTGGGCAAAATTTGCAATCTATGCCTACTTGACTCTTGATTGGCTAATCTACCACAAAAATTGAATTTAACGTCCATCAAACAAGGCTTAATAAGTAAATAAATAAATCTTTTTTGAGTTATTCATTTTAAATATAAAATTTTCCATGAAATATATATGCAAGTATGCAAATAATATACTCCACATTGTAGTTACAAAGAAAATAATCTACAATAGAATTACAAAAATGGGGTTCCACTATTTCCATCTACAATTTTTATATATTCATCACACTCTAAGAGGGTGTTTGATAGAGATTAAAATCGAATTAAAATTGAAAAACTACTCGTTATTGTTAATTTTTATTAGACGAGTGAGACCCAACAGCAGCTATATTTTTAATTTTAATCTAATTAGTAGTCCAACCAAACAGGCTCTAAGTTCATCCTTAAAAATTTAATTTTTATAAAAAAATATTAACGTTATAAAATTAATCCATTTAAAACTATACATTCACACCAAATTCCAACACAAATATTCCCATTTTCTGCCCTCAAAATTTCCTATCAATATACTGAACTACACATGGATAAACTAGAGATCTTGATGAAGACAAAAAGAAGAAGAAATGCAGCCAATTAAAACAAGTCCATGAGTTGTCATCGTTTATTACTCGACATATAAAAATCACAATGTTTTATAGTTAACTAAAGTGATAAACAAAACAAAAACAAATGCATTGAATGGAAATACAAAATTTTAAAAAAGAAAAGAAAGAATCACATTAAAGTTGCATACAATCATCATATGAGTTAAGTACAAACGGAATATTTTTTTAGCAGAAAATCCCCTTTTTGGAGTGAGAAAATATCAAAAAGTTGTAATTTTGTGACTGCGTGGCTTTTTTGCAAAAGCCCAAACGCAGGAAAAGATTAAAATTTTTACAAAATATTTTGTGGGTTCATGAAAAAAAAAAAAAAAAGAATTCTGCATTATCATTGAATAACAATTTAGTGGGTAGATAAAGCAGAGAAATTTGAAAAAGCAATGTGATGATTAAATTAGTCTTTACCTAAAGATTTTGGTATGCAATTGAGACTTGTGATAGCAACAGTAATATGGATATATGTCGATGATATGATGAGAAAGTTTATGACCTCAAAATTTCCTCCTATATCAACAGTTTCCTCCATTTCATAAAACGGGGATCTTTACATTGGAATTCAAAGAGCAAATGTCAGTGGTGAGTTTGGTGGACATGATGAAATACCATCGCCATTAAAAGAACATTTTTTGTGAAGATCATAGCCTTACGTCTTGGTGTGAATATATATCTATATAGAGTGATGATTGCCCTACCTTGAAGTCGATAGACTTAAAAGGATATATTTTACTTATTTTTATTTTTGTCTATTTGAGTAAATTTACTTGAGGTTAAAAATGAAATATAATTTTTTTTTTTTAAAGTCGGAGAATATGTATAAATCATGGGTGGAAATAGTTGTTCCCAAAAAAAACGACCACGTTTACAAAGGAAAAATTAGACCAGCGTCAATAAATTAATTCTTCTATATTTGAGAATTACTCGTCCATAGCTAATATTGTCATAACAAGTTTCGATCCAACATTTGCCTCAACTACACATTCGTAACTCCAAATCTCCGATTCATTACCACCCTCCCATGCGTTGAGTAGAAGAATTCAAAAGTCAATAAACACTTGTTTTTTTTTGTTCAAAATCAGAAAATGCACGAAACTTTGAATTTTTCTTTCAACTAAGCATAAAGTAAGGATTTAATTGGATATAATTGCTCAGAATTAAAAGAAATGTAATGAATTCTATTTTTACTTGGTTTTACATGAGCTACACAGAAATTATTCTACGTAATCGATATAGATGTCCACCGTCTGATAAGTCCACGCATTCATAATAACGGTTCAGATCTTGTCAAGCTTCTCGGCCTTGACTATAGGGTTGGCCTTGGCAATGGCGTCCCTCCCCAATTGCTTGTAATCAAACGTACAATCATGTTGTTCAGGATACCTATGGGATCCACAGAACATGACCCCACACCTGCACTTGAATCCCGTCAGTCCCACACGCTTCTGGCAAGCTGCGCACCTGTTAGGATTAGTTTGCTGCTGCGGCAGCGGCACAGCCACGGCGGTGTCAGATTTTTCAGTTTCCATGGAAACCGTAACCTTCTCTTCTGTTATGTGTGGATTAATTATAGAATTAACAGATTTTGGGCGTGAAAGCGAGGAGGATTCCGATTGATTGAGTGTTTTTTCCATGGCCATTTTGGCCTCTCTCATTTCCCCTTCCTTCACGCAATAATCTTTGTAACACTTTGAACACAGATTAAGCATTGTAGAGACACCAAAAAAGCCACAATTATTTGCACACAACGGTTGTCCTCCGGCGGGCTCTTGCCATTTCTGTTCCTCCGCCATCCCAATCCAATCAAAAACCAAAACAATAATATGAGCGATTGATACGAATTTCACAAAATATCAATCAATCGCTCAATCCCACAAACAATGTGAAATTACATGCGAATGGAAGCAGAAACAGAATGAAAAGGAGAACAAGTTTGGTGGTGGAGAGAAGAAAGGGGTATAGCAAGCGGTAGAAATTGATGGGTTTGGAAATTTGGTGACTTGATTTTGAGGAAATTTATTGGAAAAGGGTGGTGAGGTTTCATTGAAATGCGTTGAAGCAACGTTAAGGAGACGGCAGGTGTATGCTTTTGGATTTCTTCAACGACACGAAATCATTGTCTTGCAGTTTATGGCTACAAGGAAAAAGTCTCGAATTCCTTGTCTCATACAGGTGCTGACGTGGCAAAACCTAATTTGTCAAGGTCATGTGTTGTTGCCTGTCAAAACTTTTTGTTGTAAAATTCTCTGGACTATAATTGATATGTAGAATTTAAGAGAATCCTATGAGTACATGATTTTTCACATAAAACATATAGAAATTTAAAATGTAGAGAAATGATTGAAAGATTGGATAATGAAAATACACACACAGACATGATTGCCGCATTTCAAATTTCTGGCAAAAATTCTCATGTACTTGAGGAATTTTTCAATTTAAGATGATGGTGATGTGATATTAATTTATTTAACAGGGACGAACGAAACTAAGAACTTTCAGTTGGATCTCAAATTTTAAGAAAGAAATAATTGGATAACTGATCTTTAATAATGAAAGTCCCTTAAATTTTCGTTAAATAATCATTTGATGTCTACATATCTTACTACATAAATAAAGCTCATACTTTAGGTGGAATATTCTAATTATATATACAATACAGAGTTGAAATGAAACTAATTATAGGATATCAAAAATATTGAGTGGAAAATATAAATGTACTATACATCTACTTCCCTCATAGTTTATTTTTATTACCAAAATCATCCACAAGAAATTAGAACGCAACTTTTAGAATACAACCTAAAACCCTACTTAACAGACTTACAATAAAGTCATCAAATAAAGGCTCAACATTTATCACTTTGACCCCTTTATCAACATAAAATTTGGAAACATGAGCAAGATTTCAATTACTCATGAGCTGATCCAATTAACGATGGATCTTCATCTTCAGCATCGAACTCCTGCTCCACACCTTTGACTTCAGGTACATAATGCATTAGCATGTTCTCGATGCCGGATTTCAGAGTAACGGATGAGCTAGGGCAGCCACTGCATGCTCCTTGCATCCTTAGTTTAACTATTCCCGTGTCTGGATTGAATTCTCGATACTCGATGTCCCCACCATCATCTTGTACTGCTGGACGGATACGAGTCTCCAACAGTTCTTTAATCATTGCAACAATCTCCGAATCATCTTCATGGATAGCTGTGTCCATGGAGGCTGCAGTATTTGAATCCAGGAATAATGGCTGCCCCGAGGAATAAAAATCCATTATTGCTGCAAAGATTTCAGGTTTCAGAAAATCCCATGAAGTGTCTTCTGACTTGGTCACGGTTACAAAATCTGATCCAAAGAAAACCCTAGTAATTCCTGCCATCGATAAAGGATTGCATCAGAGCAATTAAAATGGATTCTTGACATGGAAAAAGGGAAAACTAAAATGAAAGGTTGAGCGTAATTTAGTACAATTACAAGACTACTTCCAAGAAATGGAAACGTCACAGACTCGTGGGATCGGCTGAAGTTGAGAAGCATGCATAGAACTAAATGAATTATGAAACTGAGATGAGAACCGGAGAAGTACAGAACAAGTCTCACAATAAGTTCAGGAATCGAAGCCACTTAACAAAACTGTTTTTTTCTCTAAAATATTCTTTTTCCCACATTTTCTTTTACAAGGAACGCCATCTAACTTTAATTTTCGAAATAATAGCTGATAATGAACATCTGAACGCCAACCGACAAAGATAGGCTTGTTCTCCATTTTTGTTTGTCCCAAATTATAAGTCACGTTCCTTGTTGAGAATATAATTAATGTTTTAATTTTCTAATATACCCCTATTTAATGTGTTTTGTTATCAACAAGTATGAACAACCATTATTCAATGTAGAAGTATGTATATTATTAGGAACAATATAAGTAAAGTTTATAGCTCCAACATATATTAATTAATTGCATGTTTGACACTCTTTAATTTATTTTATGGTTTGCTATAGGACCATTTTCACTCACACATTCACACAATAAAATATTCTACACGTATACCAAGAACTTTTCACTATTTTTTAGCCACATTTTCTCCTAAAAATCATTATTCAAAACTCTTTTTCTACAAAAATAGTTGTCAAACACAAACTATGTGTTCTTAATCTGTGTAAAAATAGAAATAAGCTTATCTTTATAAGACGGTGAGAGTCACTAAGAAATAGAATATAATCACCCACGAGATACCCTAACCGCTAACAAGGTTGTTATGCCATAAGATTAATAAGAGCGCGGCTATCGTATAGAGCGCTTCTAAAAGATAGTTCTACACCATAGTTGTTTCAAGGCTCTAAAACTCTACTTACAAAACGATGAAAAAATTGAAGGCACAATTTCCATCTTATTTGAAACATGGATTACACACACATTAAGCCCCTGTTTGAGCCAACTTTTTTGAAAATGAGAATGAAAAATATAGTCGTTATTGGGACCCACACAAGATAGAAAATTTGAATTTAAATGTTGATGTGATGGATAACGGTCATATTTTTCATTTTAAGTAGAAAAAAATATGGCTCAAACAAGGCCTAAGTCTTTCTTCCATGTGACTCCAAATCTCTATAATCTATTTGCATAGTCGATGCAATACCAATGACGAGACCAGGGGGTGAGGTTGTCGAGAACATACTTGTATACCTTTGACACTCTCTAAAGGTCCACAAGTCCAAGTAATGCTAAGTTATTGTGTAGAATCAATAATATCCAATGCAGAAACAATAAAATGATAGGACCTTTTTGAGACACTCTTATTAGTTTTTAATTTAGATGGGTAGTGTTTTAGCTAGGGTGAGAGTGAGAAACTTATAAGCAACAAATGATGCTTTAAACAGGACAGCCAACAAATGATGCATTAAACGGTGCCTCCTAAAATATTTTTCTATTCACACATGCTCTGATCGCTAACAGTCCTTCGGTACTAACTGTCGAAAACTCTATTTAAACCAAGGTTTATGACCCTATCCAATGCAATATCTGGAATGGCATCAAGCAACCTCAGATTGAGAACCTGATATTACTAAGAGCTTTAACTATTCAAATGCTGATAGGCTGCCTGAATTGCAGAATTAAATTCAGCAAGAAGCGAAGGACAGAAATAGATTCCAGTCACAGGCTGAACAATTTATTATTTTCAGCAGATGGTAGGTGGAGACCAGAAAATAGACTCAAATCCATTGGGCTAAGGGGCTATAGTTCAAGCCCTGAAAAAGCAACACATGCAATAGATTTTTCAAAAGATGCGAGTCATTGAACCTCTTTGGTTTCTACATTAAAAAATAAATACAGGTGGACAATTCACATAGAATTTAACAATTAAGCAAGCTAATCCGGCCACAATTCTGGTGGATGATGCCTGTTTCGCCTAATGTCACCTATGATTAAGCGACTATTGATTTATATAAAAGGAAAACTTCAACTAAGAAAATAAACCTCCAATCTTTTCAAATTTTAAATAATAAAGTGTCCCAAACCATTAATATATTAGATTGTGCTTGATTTCAAGTATAGAACTTGCATGGAAAGAAAATAAGTTCTACGCAATTGAATTACCTAGAACTTATTTGCATGAAAATTGTCAATTGCCTGGAACTTATTGCATGAAAATTGTAACTAAATGTCTTTGATTGGCTTAATTTTCAACCTAAAAAAAATGTTGTATTTTCTCATAAAATTGAGTTTTTAGGAAGTGTGAATTGCCAAAAAATTTAAAACCTACCACCTCCGCCCCATAAAGAAAATGTTTTCCTTATTTTTGAGGAAAATATGGTAACGTGATCATTTTTTTTAAAAATATTTTCCGCGGAAAAAATGTGAATCAAACACCCCAAAACTAGGAACTTTGGTGGAAAAATGACATTTTTCATGAAAAATAAAGTTTATCTAACACACACTAGTTTGCAACACAGGAATTTATTGCTCCATGTCACCACACCCTCCAGCAAAAATATTCTTCCACAGTTGATCCAAAAATGGTACAGTGCCTATGTGCCTCTACTAGGTGTTTTTTTTTTCTTTTGTCCGACTTCAAATTCTTAAATGATTTCTTTCAAGAACTTTGCTATAGCAAACATCTGCATATGTGGGTCAAAGGAGCTCACTTTGCTCTTCAACACATTGGGAGCTTCGTGCGTATACTTTCCTCCAATGAGATTGTAGAATACACCAAGTATTCTCAATGGCAATGAATTGTGCTCTTGAATTTGGATCAAATGGAAATTAAATTCAAATTTGTGCGCAATAATTGTAATTATAATTTCAAGGCTCCAATACCATGCTCTAAATGCAGCCAAGGAAACTGTCACTTGAATTTTTTTATTTTTATTTTTATTTTTATTGTGATTTTAAAAGAACTAGCTTTTGTTTTGCTGAAGTCAGTTGCAAGCTGTTGGTAACAGAAATTTGAAGTTAGGCCTTCGGACATATAGTTGTTGCTTAGCTAATTAAAAGCTTAACGAGGTCATATGAACGTACATAGCACCACAGCAGCTAGCAGCCTGTCACCAGTTGCATTTATCAGATTGAATTAGACTTAATAATTCTTATGGAGGCAAAAGGTTTGTTTTCCAAAGATATAAGTTAGATGGGACAAGTGCCGACAAGTACTTACTCATGCCGAGCAAATGAATTACTCCCAGCTCATTGTAAATCTTTGAAGAAATAAAAAAAAAATGATGCTAAAAAGTAAACAGTTAGTTAGTTATGAGAATAGATCCAATGTTAAACAGCCTTCTTTTGAGATAATTCTTCAAAGTACAATTTTTCCCTCCATCTTTTCACATGGTTAATTAATGAATAGAGCTAATATAGTAGTACTACTTTTTGCTTTCACTAGGTTGTGCACTATTTATAGGCAAAGGTTGATGGTTAAGTAATCACTTTATTTGGAGTGTAACTTCATTTGGAGTGACTTTGATATTGTCTTGTGTTAGTTTTTCGGGCCTTTCTCATCACATTTTAAAAGTGAGGGCACTTGTTCTAGGCTCAAGATCCATTACATGACTAAACAAAGCTGGTAAACTAATCTCTACCAAATAGCCCGCTTTTCTAGATAACCCACACTCTTCCCCTCTATCAGGAACCCGTTAACCCAACAGGGTGAAAATGAAATAAGGCGATATTAAACTACCAACTAAGCCCATGTTTGACTCCCTTTAAATTAAAATTCTTTATTTCTCATACTCATTTTCAACCACACATTCACACAATAAAATATTTTGCATGTAAATCCAAAAAATTTTCTACTTTTTAACCACACTTTCTTAATGGGCATCAAACAGGGGCTAATTATCATATACACTCAAAAGCTTATCCAGGATGAGGTAAACAAACCCATACTACAGCTCGTCATTCATATTATTTTCCTACCTACTGCTTCTGATGTGAGCATCAGTGGGTTTACATCATCAAATCTGGCACACTTTGAAACTTGTTTGCATACGTGCATATGGAAGGACGAAACTGATTGACGGAACATGATATCAAGCAAGCTTGACCAAAATGCAAATACAAACATTTTCACAAGTCTAATTTACCACTACCTGAATGAGATGTAGGATGAATAAATTAGGGCTATCTTAAGTTCTAGTCTTTTCTGACAAAATTGAAAGAATACATCCAATTCTTCAAATACCCAAATAAGTTCAAAGAAATCATCCTACTTTGACAACCAGTACAGTTAGTGTGAACTCTGTAAACCGTTAGCTAAGAAAATTCTTCAAGAAAAATGAAAAGTAGATTCAGGATTATGATATTCAATTCAACATGCAAGTCACAGGAGTTAAGCTAATAACTTTCGTACCACCAAGTTCAAAAAAACCAGATTCACAAAAAATAAAAATAGAAAGAGGAAGGATGACAAAATCTCAATTACAATCACATCAACGAGAAATTCATAGAATTAGGCTAAAGGTAATGATTACCATCTATTCCGAAGAGGGCTTTCGCCAGTGCAGAATTCATAGCAGAACGTGCATTTGGAAAGTCCGCGCTCCCCGCCTCCATAACAGGCTTTCCAGGATAAAACATAAGTGATGAGGGATTAGGAGTTGATTGCGTCTGGATAAACATGGTCCTTCTCTGCCCTGTCCACAGCAAACAATAAACTGCAATCAAAATAACTACAGCAAAAAACAATCTCATTTCCCCTTCCCCTTACATAACGAGTAAATATTAAAATTAAATAGCTAGAATCCCATCAAACTAATATCAGAATAATTTCCTCATAAACTCACAAACTCGAAAGATTTTTAACAACAAAATATAAATGTTAACATAACAACAAAGAGTCGAAATTGAGGAAACTAACCTTGGAAATGATTCCATTGAAAGGGGCGTAAAGATGATTTCAACGAGGCTAAATCGGGTTGATTTCTTGAAGAAGAGGAAAAAGGTAGTCTATGGGATACAAGATATACGCACAATCCTCGTGCAGCGCCATTTGATTTGTAGGGTTTTGATAACAGTATATTGTTATTATTGCTAGAGCGGATTGCTCGACACACCAGCCTTCCCATATTTTTCATTGTCCGTCTTTGTCTCGAGGTTTTTGCAAACTGTTAGAAGAGGGATTTCTCCGTTCTTCCCTGTTTCTGAGTTGATTTGGGAATTTTGTGGTAGAACTGTCAAACTGCAGACGTGGGACTAGAATAGGTCGGCTTATGAGCTGGACATGTAAAAAAATATTATTTGGGCTAATAATATTGGGTAATGCTACGCGTACCCTTTGGGTTACATGTAGTTTTAATCGGGTCCACGCTTCCCCCTCACAAAGGAGGGTTCGGTGATTATTTTATTCACCTCAGGCCCCCCACATTGTGAGAGGGGCAATGGTGTCGGGTAACTCAAAAGGTAACCCAAAGGAGTCAAGTAGCTTAATTCTTATTCTTTTCCTCTTGAGTCGAGAAATTAAAATTTGAATAAAAATTTGTTGGGCCAAACTTCGCAGAGACCCTGCTGGGCATTTTTGCCCAATCCAGTGTGGACATGCCCTTCTTACTAGGGCTGTAAGCAAAAATCACTAAATCGAATCGAAATCGCATTTTAGAAATTATCGGTTTGGCGCCACGTAGACCTAAGTTTGAGAATTTTAATTGCGAT
>CAIGRO010113901.1:0-33949 GCA_903798355.1 Fraxinus baroniana | reverse complement strand
ACCAAAAATCAAGAGATGATATAATTCCAAGAATAAATCTCAACCCTTGATAGTATCTAACTGCTCATATCAAACTTCAACTAGCACAATTCTTGTGCATGTCAAGCTACCAATAAACAGATGCCAACTGGGAAGTATTATACAAATAAGCAGAAAAGACAATTGACACAAACAACACTCATTTTAAATGTGTTTTGAGAAACACATCTCTCACACTCTAAAATTTTCGTTTAGATAAAGTATATTCTACTTTTGAATAAGCAAAATAAAAAATATGGTGTGAATATAATCACCCTTGAGGTAAATTGTTTTTTTATTGTGATATTTTTTTCCTGCAATTTCAATAAATAATTAAAATGTGTCTTTGGTATTTTATTCTTTAGGTTTTACTTATTTTATTCTGAAGTTAATCTTTTGCAGTTTGGCTAAGTTTTTTTATTCTGAAGCACAATATTTGCTTTATTATTTAAACATGTTTCTCATCCATATTTTAGAAAACTGCCTTACTAATTACTAACCTTACTAATTACTAGTTTTGTGCTTAATAATTATATTTCTTTAACCTGTATTTCTGATTATGAGGACTGAGGCAGATAGTTTTACTGCAATCTTATTAATTATTCACAATCACATTGTGTAATTATCAATTCAAATAGTCAATTTTTTTTTTTTATATATATTTTTTTAAGGCAGTTTTCTAAAATATGGATGAGAAACATGTTTAAATAATAAAGCAAATATTGTGTTGGTTGCAATGAAAATACCAGTGCATAGAATTTGAATGAAATGGAGCCCAATAAAAGGGTACAAATATATTCTAGCAACAACAAATAGGGCAATACATTTTGGTCCCTTCCATTGTGGCTGATATTAAGATAGCACATATTGTGGGAATTGTTATCGATTTTATTTCATCCTTTATGTTATTCCCAACCTTACTAATTACTAGTTTTGTGCTTAATAATTTGATTTCTTTAACCTGTATTTCTGATTATGAGGACTGAGGCAGATAGTTTTACTGCAATCTTATTAATTATTCACAATCACATTGTGTAATTCTCAATTCAAATAGTCAATTTTTTTTTTATATATATTTTTTGTAAAGTTAATTTATTATTTGTTGTATATTTTATTTTTGTAGTGGAAAAATAAAATATTGCAAGATTTATCAACTTTAAAATGTATATATTTTTGTAGTGGAAAAATAAAATATCGCTCGAGCAAACCAAGCCATCTTTTAGTGTTTGCTTGAGTAAATTACACTTAGCAAAAAATCATTTTTGATCTTCGAGATCAATTTTTGACTTCAAATCTCCATTTACACATCAAAACATGTCGATACACCTTGTTTCTATTTTTTTTGCTCACTAAAACAACAAAAACGAATTAAAAGTTTACTGATGAATCGAAGCATAGTTGCTATAATAATATATAAAAATTAAATACCGGATAACGAAAATGAAACATCGACTCGTGAAAGTGACCACCACGAACTTCACCTACCAAGCTCGACCCATAAACTCGTAGCAAAACGAGTCAAGTCAGTCCACCCAACAGACAAGTGCCTCGGGCCCATTGCCACTCTTTAAATATTGTACGTTCAAATTCAACGTAATAGAATAAAAAAGTATAAGCATGCTCCATATTTTGTTATATTGTCATCATTAGTCGGCCTGGCCTGCCTTGGTTACCCGACTTTCGTTGCTACTATAATTTCTGTCGGCTCTAATATTTCAAACATTCCGGCAAATGTATAAATACTTTACCAATAAAATTCAATGGTCCGCAAGATTTATTTATACGTGTATGTTTGCCGAAAACTCAAAAAATATTTGTCAGGCAGATTATCATTTTCTCATAGATTCTACAATTTATAAGCACTTTTATCTATTCATCTAGAGCATTCATACGCGATCATATAAAAATTAAATATTTAATCCGTCCCATTTAATCCACAATTGTTTCTGCATAATTCATGGGTTAATTTCGTGGATAAAGCTGGTATCAGTCATTAAAATAGAACAATTATTGTTATTTTAGATGAATTGATGCTCAATTTCATATATACTTCGTTTGTTATGTGCAACTGGATGAAAAACAACAGAAGTGGGCAAAATAACCAAAAAATTAGCCAACATGATTTAATCCAAAGTTTGGGGGCTAAATCGCAAAGTTCAAAGAGTTGATTTGGACCTAATATTAGCGGTGGTAAAAATGCTTGTGGGCTTGGACGGCTCGAGCTCGGTTGCAACAAGCCGAGGCTTGGGCCGAGCCCTATTTTGGGGCATCGGCCCGAGCCGGGCAGGCCAGTGTAAGGCATTAAACTTTTTTTAAAAAAAATTTAAAATTTAAGCTCCCTGTTGTTCAGGCAGAAAATTCTGCCAGACGTGCATGCAGATATAATATTATTAAAAAAAGGGAAAAAATCTGCCCGACCTGGCCGGCCGGCTAAGGCTCGGGCCAAAGCCTGGGCTGAGCCTCATTTTTTTTTGTTGGGCTTGGCTCCGCTCCGTCCCAGAAAAGTTCGACAAAAAAAAAAACTCGAGTCGAGCCTAGACTTTTTTTTCGGCTCAGCTCATTGACAAGCTACCTAATATCAATGATTGAAGAAAGGTTGGAGTTAATCACATGGAATTGGAAGATAAAGGATCAAGAAGATATTAAAAAGGGGACCGAAGTACAACAAATGAAAGTTTGCGATAGAGAAACCACATCATATATCATATTTTGAGCAAAAAGAACAAGGCTAGCACATAATTTAAAGGCAATTGACAATAGAGATTAAAGATTCCAAATTCGGATTGAAGATTGACGAAGAAGAAATTGGTCTTTCACTTTTCAATCATTATTTTCAATTCTAGGTGATGTTATTTCAAATCTTTTTGTGTAATTTATATAACAACATGCTAGATTTAATTATTTTTATGTATTGAATGAAGATGAAACCGAATTATTTTTTATTTTTAATTCAAGACAAGTAATTAGTTAAATTCTTGCAAATTCTTGCATTTCTTGATTAATCTTGCACACTTAATTTTATTATTTGATTGTCTGATCACCAATTGAATATATAGTTATTTGTTGTAGTGATGGAAAACTAACAATATGTCTAAAACACTGCTTGATTAATATACGTGTAATAGATGTTATGATTAATGTTTATCACGTGTGCAGTCTTTGAAATAATCGTGAAATTGAATGCAATATATCCATTCGAATTTGAATTAGAAATAGATTTGATTAGAATAGATTTAATTTATATCGAAAAAGAAAATGAATTACTGTAGAATTATCAATTGACAAGAATGTATGAGTAAAACCAGCTGCATAATTGAGAATTAAAATAGATAATGATAGATAGATTCGTAATCAAATACACTCATTCCACATACATACAAAACCGAATTTTACAAGTTTTCATAAATTACTTTAGAATAATTACAAAGTCGCATTTTGTTTCGTTTTCACACTTTGAATCTAATTTGAAACTAGTACACTTTAATTGAATTGTATTCTTTACATTATCCGTAACATATTACTTGTCAACAAGCTCGTACACTTGCGGGTTTCGCTCGATCAAAAGCTTTGTACATTTTCCTTTATCACTTGATTAATAGATGGATGATGTGACAATTTTATATTTGTTGGATTAAATGTGTGAGATGTGAGAGGTGGTGTGAGATTGTGTTAAATGTAAATTTGGAAGTCATGATGTAAAGTGAGGTGTACATATAACCAGATTGTAATTTCGTTTTCGTGTAGACATTCATTTAATTCTTTTGAATTGTTTAGCTCTTGCACTAATGTGATTGTTACATAGTACTAACCACAGTCCTATACGACCATAAAAGATTATCTGAAAGAAGTGATCCAATAGAAAAACTTGTTTTACACATTAGGCTTGTTTCAAACAGTAAATGTCGATCGTACCCCTTCTTCCATCTTAGTTTTTTACAGCTAGGTATGATGGCCTTAGTATGTAATGGTCACGTTAGTGTCTTGCGTTAAGACACTGATGAGATTGTACAAAGTGACCTAAATTATTGTGAAAACTGGAGTGTGTTTAGTTTATCAACACAATCTGAAATATAATAATCCAAATTTAAAATTGGATCAAAATATAGTATGAATAATGTTACATGCACATAATGAAGTTACATAATTATTTACATCTGACAAGGTATAAAAAAGAGATTGAGAATTTTTTTTTTTATTCAATTGAAGAAATTCTGACTGAATCATATTTCATCACATCATATGTATGTAACTTATTATGTATATATAACACAACCGAATAAGAATAAACATGTTATCGGAATTACTAAAAATGGTAAAACCTCCTGGATCTGCTCATTTCTAAAAATTAAACCTAAACTATTATTTTGTTTGCATAAATTTATAGATTTAAAAATTCTATTTCTACTAAATTCAAATCGAACACATGAAAATTGAAAGGAAAACTAATCAAGACAGTTCATTCATGAAAACTTACAAAGCTAAGCGTGCATGCATAAATATACATATATTTTCCATTTTGATACTAACTTGCACATATTGTGTTGGTATAAAACGAGTCTCCCATGTGGGACGACGTGATCCTGATTATATGAGAATTAGCTTGGAAGGAAGAGTAGAGGTTTAAATTTGAGATTTAACCTCACCACCACTAACAACTTTCATATGACACCCACCACTTTAAACCACGAAGTTATAGCAAAAATCGAGTAAAGAGAGAGAAGTGAGAATACACGAGTGTTGTGACTTGATTTTGCCACATTAACCTCTCAAAGTTGGTTATTGGATTGTGGATATTAAACTCTTTTCATTGTGATTGAATTTTTAATCAAAAGAGAAGTGTTTGATAGAGCAGTAAGCAAGCAACCAACCAAAGGCAACTGATTAAACCTCTCATTTCTTTGTGATTTCAAGTTCTAAAACTTAGAACCCGGTTAGAAGCATGCTAAGTAGGTTTACATGATAAGATTAAATGAATAATGAAATAATATTTGTATCAAAATTTAGAGAGTCAAATACCCTACAAAAATGTAGGAAATACACCAACCCTACTATCTTTTCCATTTGTTGCGCCCTATGCTTTCGTTTGATTAACAATCTCTCAACATTCTTTGGCTCTATGAACCTTTGATTGAAGATAAAAACTTCCATTCTTGCCATTTCGCTCAAACAAGTTGTACCTCTGAAAAAGTTATAAAAGTTCAAATCGATTAACAAATGATAATACAGACAATGGTCCTGAGCAATTTGTAAAATGAAATGAGGAGGAACCTGAAAGGTCTCTTCCCATGAAGAATGCTTGGTGACACCAAGAATTCGCCTCGCCTCTGCCTCGGTTAATTTACTTGATCTTCTTACGTTCTGCACTGCTTCTTGAGCAACTCCAGTCTTAAGAGGCATCTACATTTGTTTACCAAATGTATATGTCAGAAACCTGGGCTGGACAAGACAATGTAGAGACGACATAATTGGATTTGTTCACTCAGTTGAATGTTGTCTCAAACTGGGCAGGAAACAGCATGTATAACACCCAAAAAAAGCAGAAAATACCATGCCCCTGTTAGGTTTGGATAAAAAAACAGATTTTTAGTAGATTTTAATAAAAGTTAATGGAATATGTGGTTGAAATATTGTGGATCCCAAAAAATATGTGGTTAAAATTTAATTATTGACTTTAACTTAGATATTAATCAGCTACCAAAGCAACTCCTTCTTGGTGTAAGATAGGCATTAGTCCGATTCACCTATGTCAGTTCAAACCTGCTATGCAGCCCTTTTATGTGGATCGTTATTATCAGTAGCACTTCTATGTCTTCACGCTTTTTAGATTAGATCTTACTCAAACTCGTAACCCAGCCACTCAACTTGACGAGCGAGTCGTTATCCTTCATCGGAGAATTAGACAAAAAGAAAGCAACTTGGACAAAAAAGCTGAACCAAACAGAGGCTATATTTCTCGGACATGGTATTCTTGGCAATTTTGAAAAATTCAAAAAGTCAGAAATTGGCTTTGAATATGCAGAAAGAGCCAAGCTCAATCAAGACGGGAAACATAACAATGTGAAAAGAGCTTAGTCATGTAATATAATTCCTACCAACAGATTAAACAATATGAAAATTCCAAATAGAGAACTTACTCGCAAGTGCCTGGCTATACACTTGAAAAAGAGCTCTTGCCATTTTCCCAGAGCCCATCACAAGTAACCTTGAAAGAGTCCTCGAGGCCTGCAGGGACAAGTGCAAGAGGATTCTTAATACTCCTAACAATTCCATCATTGGGGGATAAGGAGTTTCTAGTTCCAAGTAGAGAACTATTGCACATAAATAGGTTTATTTATCTACTCCCAGTCTCCCATATAAATGAACCTCCAAAAACTGAAAACATAGGGTAAGCTCTATACAGAATGGTCATATTTATCATAGCACATTCACGTGATACGGTATTCAAAACATTTGAGAAATTTGAACTAATATATCTCGTACTTAAATCCTGACTTCTGTAGCAGCTGCAACACAGAGTTTAGTTAATGCTCACAACTCCCATGTGCAATGCATACTGCAAGACTAGCAAAAGAAGTATATGCATCTTTAGAAGTTAGTGACCAAATTCAAACTTCTTGAATATAGGCTGTGATTCTGAAGTTAAATTCACAATGAACATAAAGTGAAGGGTATAATATGGTGAACTCTGAACAACTTGAATTTTATCGGGACAAAGGGAAGCAACACATTGCTTACATTGAGCACGGAATGTTTCCAAATTTAGCAACCTTGAGTTGTTTTTGCAAAATGTCTCAAGCTAGAATATGATATAGATCATCTGGAATCACAAGATTCTTTGAAGTTGTATACAAGATCAATTGAGTTTGTTTGTTGAGTTACTATCTTTTTCCAGACTTCAACAAATATTTTTATGGAAAACTCATGATAAATCGAGGTTATCCTGCTGATGTACATGCTAACATAAACTAATCATATCTAATAACTGGGAAAGAAATAGCATACAAACTTCTTAAAAAAAAATTAAGATTGCTTCTAACAACTACCTAAGCCTTTGTTGGACAACCATTATTCAAACTCTTTTTTTTTTTTTTACATACTCAGTTTCAACCACACATTTAACGCAATAAAATATTTTGCACGCAAACCCACAGCTTTTTCCTATTTTTTAACCACGCATTCTCCTAAAAATCATTATCCAAACCATTGTTTTTCCAAAAAAAAAAAAAATGTTTGTCAAACAAGGGCTAAGATTTAACCATAAGCAACACTAAAGAAATCAAAAGGAAGCAAAACGAAGAAGGAAACCCAAACTAATTGAAAGCCACTGCTCTTAATCCTTCATTACTCCAACTTTTAAACGTGCATTTTGGTATTTTATAACCGAGGCCTAGAATCCATATTAGATATACTCAGTTTGAATTTCATGAATTCCTGTTCCAGCACTCTAAATTGGAAATCACTAGTTTAATTTCTAAAAGTCAACTTTACTAACCAGGAATAAACGATATTGACGTAAGTAAAGCAAATCAAAACGAGAAATTGAGAAAATTGAATTTTGGGCTTGAACAACAACCAAGCCAAAGGATCAAGGATAGGAAGGAATCAACAGAAAAGGGGAACAGGTTTAAGGGCATTGATATACATTCAATAATTTTTTCTAGAAACAGAAATGCTTTTAAGATATGAGGAGTGGGGGCATTTGATAGAATTCCATTTATGAAACAGAATTCATGAACACTAATTTCCATTAAACAATATGTTATGACTGTCACGTGGCCATCTTAACTAGGCCGGGCCATGTACATCCGAGGCCCATGTACATCTGAGGTCCTTATTCTGAAGCTCTAATGTTATCCGAGGCAACTTCCTGGATTCGAGGCCCAAGTAACTCCGAGGCTCCTCATTTAGTGACGGTCCACTTGTAAAGATTGAACTCATGATGAAGATCTTATTCGAATAATTGATGTGACCTTTGTAGAAAGTGTGTTTGTGTCTTCTCTTGTCAAATGTAACAGCATTTAATGCTTTGTAGAACTAGGAAGGTCAACTTGATGGCTAGGAGTTGATGATTCGACCGAGAAGATGAGGCCACGTGTAATTTGATCCAAGAGTCACCATTTAATTTGTAATACTATAAATACCCCCACCATATAACAATTGAAGGCTAATGAAACTTTTGGAGCTATATTATTCTCTCATCTATTTGATAGGCCACCGACAAAATACACGTATTCTAGAAGAAGTAAGAAGAATGGGGGAGAGGGCATCAGTAAAAAATTCTGTTAGCCAGAAGGGGGTGAGATGCCAAGGCAGTTACAAGCATGATATAAATAGAATTAGAATAGAGAAGAGAAAATATCAGTCATCAAGTAGAAACACTTGGGAGAGTGTAGCCCTCTCGAACGGTTGAAATCTTTTCTTTTGCATTATGTAATTTTCCCTTATTTCAATCAATATAAGGAACTTCTTCCCTGCCATTTTTTATTCTTCTTTTTGTCAATTATAAATCTTGTCTTGCTGTGTAGAATCTTATCAAACTGGTATCAGAGCACCATGACCCTTTCAGATCGAGTGGGAGAGCTAGAACAAAGAATGGAGCACCTACACCTGGAGCTTCACTCCGGGCTAGAATCTCTAAAGTCAAAATTCAAATTAATGCAAGCAGGGATGATGGAAAAACTTGATTCATTGCTACGAGCTCGGGATAACCAAGAAAAGGATCGAAAGGAGAAGGATCCCACGACACCAGTTACCTCTGCAGAAACGGGGATAACCCGAATCAAGGCCATCTTTAGTCAAGACAATGGAGAAATTTCGGGTAGCGACTAGCGAGTGGACACTGGAATACGACGACTAGAGATGCCCGTGTTCGAGGATGCTGATCCGGACAGCTGGGTATTTCGGGTAGAGAGGTATTTCAGTGTGAATCAACTTACGGAGGAAAAGAAAGTGGAAGCTGCCACTATGTACCTAGACGGAGAAGCACTGGTCTGGTTCAAATGGGAGGAACGACACGGGATTAACGGTGAAAGAGGAAGGAGTGTGTCGATGGGTATCCCTATGACTGCCCGGGTTAATGGTAGTAGAGGATTTCTTACCTCTGGAGCTGAGCAACTTGGATGTGATTTTAGGAATGCAGTGGCTGTAGAGATTAAGGAAGACACAGGTGGATTGGAGGGCCCTAACGATGTCTTTCGACGTGGCGGGAACAAAAGTGACCATACAGGGAGACGCAAGTCTCAGTAAAATGCCTATTTCCTTAAAAACAATGTGGAAGGCTTTTAGGGAGCAAGGTGAAGGGCTATTGTTGGAATTAAGAAGTATCACGATCAGCCACAACCTTTCTCTATCCTAATCCTCTGCGTTCATTATGGAAGTTCTGGATGAGTTCGAATCAGTCTTTTAGGACCGTAATCGGCTGCCTCCTCAGAGAAGTCAAGATCATGCAATTAACTTGAAAATGGGAGCTGAGCCCGTTAGTGTCCGACCATACCGATACCTATACTTTCAAAAAAATGAGATTGAGTAATTAGTGCGAGAGATGCTGGCTGCAGGAATCATTCAGCACAGTACAAGCCCCTTCTCAAGTCCTGTGCTTCTAGTTAGAAAGAAGGATGGGAGCTGTAGGTTCTACGTGGATTATAGAGCTTTAAATAAGGTCATCATTTCGGATAAGTTTCCGATTCCAGTCATTGATGAGCTACTTGATAAGTTGAATGGGGCAACCACATTATCGAAGATTGACCTTAAGTCGGGGTATCGTCAGATCCGAGTAAAGGCAGAGGATGTTCCAAAAATTGCTTTCCGAACCCACGAGGGCAATTATGAGTTTCTCATCATGTCCTTTGGCTTGGCCAATGTACCAGCCACTTTTCAATCCTTGACGAATACCATCTTCAGAGAACAGCTCAGGAAATATGTGTTGGTCTTTTTTGATGACATCCTGGTTTATAGTCGCAAGGAGGTGGAACACCGGAAGTATTTACGAAGGGTCCTACAGATTTTGGTGGATAACTAGCTGTATGTTAACCGGAAAAAGTACTCATTTGGGTAGAAAAGGATAGAGTACCTGGGGCATATAATCTCGAAAAATGGGGTAGCAGCCGATGGGTCTAAGGTGACAGCCATGCTAGACTGGCCGAGGCTAAAATCCCTGAAAGAGTTGAGAGGGTTCCTGGGGCTGACAGGGTATTACCGACGATTTGTGGAAGCATACGGGAAAATAGCTTGGCCACTAACTCAACAGCTGAAGAAGGATAGTTTCGATGGAATGAAGTGGCAGAAGTTGCTTTCACTAAATTGAAGTTAGCCTTAACTACCGTGTCAGTTTTAGCTCTTCCAAACTTTTCACTGCCTTTTGTGATCGAGACTGATGCATCATGACACCGTTTAGGAGCTGTATCAATGTAGAATTAGAGGCCCATTGCTTACTTCAATCAGGTTCTTCCACCGAGAAGCTAGAATAAATCTATATATGAAAAGTATCTCATGGCTATTGTGTTGGCAGTACAGAAGTGGAGGCACTATCTACTGGGAAGGAGGTTTGTGGTGTGAACTGATTAAAAGAGCCTTAAGTTTTTTCTTGAACAGAGACTGGTGAATATGGAATATCAAAAATGGTTGGCAAAATTGTTAGGATTTGACTTTAAGATAGAATACAAATCGGGATTGGAGAATAAAGTCGCTAATGCCTTATCTTGTAAGGATTCAGCGGCGACATTAATAGCTCTCAGCATCCCGCACACACTACAATTAGAGGAACTGATGAAATCAGTATAAGAAGACCAACGCTTAGGCCGCATCATTACTGCCCTAAAGAATGATCCTTTTTCCTATCCGGGCTATGCCTTAGTTGGAGAAACCTTGCTATATAAAGATTGGATTACCTTACCCAAGGGGTCTCCTCTTATCCTGTTGGCTCTACATGAAGGGCATGACAACAAGATGGGTGGACATGGAGGTTTTCTCAAGACTTACAAAAGAGTAGTTAGGACATTTCATTGGATCGGCTTGCGAAATCTGCCAACAACAAAAATACTTTACACTAGCACCGGCCGAGCTCTTACAACCACTTCCGATACCGGAGCATATATGTGAGGACATTTCTATGGATTTCATAGAAGGGTTGCCAAAATCAGAGGGGTTCGATTCAGTTTTGGTGGTAGTCGACCACTTAAGTAAGTATGCCTATTTCATTGGCCTCAAACATCCCTTTACTACACCATCAGTAGATGCAGTCTTTGTGAAAGAAGTGGCTAAGTTAAATGGAATTCCGCATTCGATAGTATCAGATAGGGACAAGGTGTTTCTAAGCAAATTTTGGTGTGAGTTGTTTCGCTTACAAGGAATGAAATTGAAACACTGTTTAGCCTACCACCCTCAAACCGACAGGCAGACATAAGTGGTAAATAGAGGGTTAGAAACCTACCTGCACTGTTTTACATCAATACGTCCGAAAGAATGGTTTCGATTCCTGTATTGGGCTGAGTTTTCATACAACACCTCCTTTCACGTATCGGCACAACTCACTCCTTGTCGCATAGTTTACGGGTGAGACCATCCATCCCTGTTACAATTTGAAAATGGAACAATTGCCGTATCATCTTTAGACCAACAGATGGCTGAGAGGGATAAAGTTTTGGAAGAGCTCAAGCTACACTTGCATCGGCCCAACAACAAATGAAGGAAAGGGCTGAAGGAACCGAATGGCAGAGGAATATGTCACGGGTGATATGGTCTATCAGAAGATGAGGCCCTACCACCGCAAGTCTCTAGCACATCGTAGTAATGAGAAGCTTGCTCCCCGTTATTATGGGCCCTATAAAATTTTAGCTAAGGTTGGCAAGGTTGCCTATCGACTAGAGCTGCCAACGGAGGCTAAAATTCATCCAGTATTCCACGTCTCGCAACTACGCGGAGCTGTAGGGAAACATCACTTACCTTCCTAGTTATCCCTCAACCTTGGGGCTAACTGGGATTAATGGTCGAGCCAGAGGCCTTGATAGGAGTTAGAGTTGCTCCTCAAGGATCACCAGCTGGATTGGAGGTGCTGATTCATTGGAAAAGCTTATCATCCTTGGAAGCAATGTGGGAGCCATTTCACCTCATTTCTAATCAATTTCTAGCTTTTCACCTTGAGGACAAGGTGACTGAATTGGGAGAGGGTAATTGATAGGCTCCCGATAAAATACACGTATTCTAGAAGAAATAAGAAAAATGGGAGAGAGGGCATCAGTAACAAATTCTATTAGCTAGAAGGGGGTGAGGTGGCTAAGGCAGTTACAAGCATGATATAAATAGAATTAGAATAGAGAAGAGAAAATATTAGTCATCAAGTAGAAACACCTGGGAGAGTGCAGCCCTCTCGAATGGCTGAAATCTTTTCTTTTGCATTATGTAATTTCCCTTTTATTTCAATCAATACAAGGAACTTCTTCCTTGTCATTTGTTTTTCTTCTTTTTGTCAATTATAAATCAAGTCTTGCTGTGTGGAATCTTATCACTATTATCATATTCCAACTACGAATCTTGTTCTTTATCGATTGGTTTCTTATACAATCGCATTCTGTTTATCTCGTCGGAGTCCGAACGGTGACGTATCGTGTGGTTGAGCCCTCCCATGTTTAATCTCTAGAGCTATCCTGGCTGTCGATCGACATTAATGTGTTGGATTTGGCTTGCGTATGCACTAGTGAGCTTGGCTTCTGTTGACAACATTTTTTGGGGTCAAACTTTCTATACGGAATTTTCACTTGTACATTGCTATTTATTAGATGATTTCAGACCTCAAGGTAATGAACATCAAAAGCATAGAAACTCTGACAACATGGCTATAATTTACTTTGTAATTTCTGGTAGAGAGAACTTGAAAATTTCAATTGATCCATGATGCTGACTTCTCATGTTTATCATCATCTTCATCAATTATATTACATTTTCTCGTGACATATTCTACATAATGTGCATGATAATAGAACCTTGCCTTATCCCCTCAACTAGGAGAGATTATTGATAGGTGCATTATATCAGCAGTTACCATTGTAAACTGTTGAATAAGACAAAGAGAATTATCTGATACCCTATATCAATAATTGTCATTTCCTTCTCTCTGGGTCATATTAGAGTTTCCTAAAGTTTCCCTTAAGATAACAAAGGTTCACATGTCGAGTCGGCACGGTCTGGTCCTAAATAGAACCGAAAACCAATGGGAATTCTAAACGTGATATCAATAGTTCCATGTGTAAAAGTAGAACCTAACTGACCGGTTTGCATCCAGTTCTTTGTATTTGAGTGTTTAACAATTTCATTTAACTACTAACACTGCATTTGTCAACTAATTTTCAACTCTGCATGAGCCTTGTATTGAAATAATCCAGCAATTTTTTTTACAACTGAAGAAACAGATTTCATACACAGTATTAAGTCATACAAACAAACAGATCCATTACATTTTAAATATTTAAAAATAGTTATTTGTTATTCTTTAATCTTAAACAAACAATATTAAGCATAAGAAGATGAATTGTTCTATTAATGCATGTTGGTGCACAAAGAGGGTGGCAAGAAAAGACTTACAAACTAAAAAAATTCACAAAAAAAATAAGAAACTATTGAATATCTTAGCAACTATCTTCTGCATAGAAGGAAAGAGCTATGTACAAACAGACCAAACTTGAAAAATAACATATGTAGTAGAATCGTAAGAGAACTATAACCAAACATGAATTTTATACCCAAAAAAGTCTACACATAACATTCACAATTTATTTTAACAATAAATCCACAATTTTCAACCATACTTTTCATCGAATTTTACCAAAATCTAGTAAAAATCTGATTTTAAGCCACGCCAAAAAGATCCAGTCTAAAATTAAGTAGCGAAGCTTAACAAAAAAACAAATATTTGAGATCTACGGAAAGTAACAAAACTGTAGCGTAAATCCACACTCACCATAAGAATTTTGAGAAGAGGCGTTAGTTAAAATTAGTAGTGGCGAATTGGCTTAGGATTGGCCGATGCATGAGAGAGACTTCTTATTTGTTAGGATACATGATGAATAACTGAATTCGTTTATAAAAAACAAATGAATTCAGAATGGGTAAAAGTCTCGGTTCTAGAATCAAAAATAAGAACCGGACCGGTTCACAATTGGTAGCAACGGTTGGTAAGGCTGGACATGGATCGATTTAGTTCGGTTCTCTTCAAAATCGAACCAATCCAAAATTTTCGGTTATTTAATAAATGGAACCGTCGAGTCCAAATATAATTATGGAACGGTTCGGTTATGTTCGGTTTCGTATGATAATTAAATTTTTTAACATTTAAAGCAACACTACATAAATACAAATAATGACATCGTCATTCGTAACTTTTACGAATTAACTAATCCAATTTAAAAAATATAAATAACAAGATGTCCAATAAGATTAATTCAATATATACAAATACCAAAAACTATATACTAATTGTTGACCCAAAAAAATGTTGACAACATATGTCGGGCCCACTCGTGCATGCGCAAGCCAAATCCAACACGTTAATACCGATCGACAGTCAGGATAGCTCCAGAGATTGAATGTGGAAGGGGCTCAATGACATGAGACGTCACTGTTCAAACTCCAACGAGATAAATGGAACACGATTGTATAAGAAACCAATCGATAAATAACAAGATTTGTAGTTGTAATATGATGATAGATGAGAGAATAATATAACTCCAAGTATTTAGAGTTTCATTATCCTTTACATATTACATGGATGGGGTATTTATAATAGTACAAATGAAATGGTGACCTTTGCACGTGGTCTTATCTCCTCAGTTGACCTATCAATTCATAGCCATCATATTGACTTTCCTATCTACTCAAAGCATTAAATGCTCTTACATTTGACAAGACAAGACACATACTTTTCTCAAAGGTCACATCAATCATTCGTAATAAGATCCTCATTATTAGCAAATATGTGCTCGTGGGCTGTCACCAGCAAAGGAGCCTCAGATCTATGGTGCCTCGGAAGTGGTAAGGGCCTCGACTATGACAATGACCTTGGATAGTGGGCCTCGAAATAGTACTAGGCCTCAGAATAAAGGCTTCGGATAACAACAGATCCATAGAATAAAGGCCTCCTAGTTTGGTTAGATCTGGTCCCACAGCTTGGTTAAGATGCTACGTGACAGATCCTTATTTATGTCATGCGTGGACTTTTAATAATAAAGTTAGAAATTTTTTGAAATTTGTGGTGACATTAGTATCCCAAGTCCAGGTATAGATATTAATAATGTGCTTAGAATTTAATAAGTTATTGGAGCTTTTCTTACTTTGCAACAAAAGCATCCTTTGGAGCAGAGGCGAGTTCGTAATTGAATTGTCTGAGGCTAAATTTCTTCAGAAGCACAAGAGAGTTCATAATTGAACTGGCTGAGGCTGAATTTCTTTAGAAACAGAGGCGAGTTCGTAATTGAGCAGAGCCTCTGGAAGGTGAGATTCGAATACTGAAGCGATGGGATTCAATGTCGAAGCTGGTTTGTAAATTAATTACACGGATATCGATGCATATGATTTGATGTTTTATCATGTTTCCAAGGTGGACTGATTGCATCGAAACTACTCCCAATATGCGTACAGCCATTTGTATTTAATGCACAATGATGGTAATTATTAGCATGTGTGATTTTAGGGAAAACATTCACGCGTTGAGCCCCATTTGTGGAAAACGCACATAGATCTGAGGTGTTGAAAATACAAACCGTTTGAATTATATGGCTTAGACCGATTAAAGTCTGGACGCCTCAAATCAACTGGGCTTCGACCTAACGGCCATGATTGAATCCTCACTTTGTATAAAAGCCAAAATCATGTCATTTCAATACTTTACTTTTGCGAGATATTCATCAAATCCTCCCAAGTTTTCTTGCTACCAGAAAATTTTTCGGCCACCATTTTCCGGCGAGTCATCCGAATCTTTGTCATCTTAGGTATTTCCCAGCAAGAAAAAGGGACCTCTCAACTTTCATTAACCTTTCTGTAATTTTTTACTTTCCTCTTCATTTATCATGTATACCGAGGCGTCAATGGCTATTACAATAGCCAGGTATGGGGAGGAATCCGTGCCGGGGACCTCGAGTGACTAGTACAGTATGACTGAAGAGCCTATAGATTATGAGGCGGATTAGGAGGCAGCAAATATTCCATCTTCCATAACTTCTTCCAAATTAGCTGAGTTTAGGGAGACTTACTACATACCCCATTATGTAGAACTTATAGCCACTGAGTCTCATGAACGAGCTTTTTATTCAAGGCCAGGATGTGTAGCTTTCAGTGAATACCTACTTAAAGTAGGTGTGCATCTGCCTTTGCACCCCTTCTTTAGGACGGTGCTGAGGATCTTCATGTTATCTCCTACCCAAATTTTGCTAAACGGGTGGAGCCAAGTAGTTGGGACATACTTCCTGTGGAAGGAGGTCTCCCTAGGTGAGGACATCCCCTACATGTTTTTGAAACTATATTCCACACTAGAGTCATGGGGAAGGACGATTCGAAAGGGTGGTATTACATTACCCCTTGGGGATCTCACTCCTCCTTCGTAGTTGGGCTCCCCTCCTCTATAAAAGGATGGAAGGAGTCCTGGTTCTGGGTTAGTAGCAGGTGGCAGATGGTTGAGGGAGATGTTGTCCCAGCCTTTACTGTGCCGACCTAGCACTACGAAGCCTGTGAGTGTCTTGCCTTACAATTTTGATATTTATGCTAAGCTCATTGGTGCTAACCTTTTTGTTTGCTTATTTGCAGATTCCAGTACTAGGTACGAGCTGACTGAGGCAACGTGGGGGTTATCGAAGATATTTACAAGCGTTCTCCTAGGCTTCGAAGCTTTGCCCATCTTCTGGAGAGAAACCAGTATTTCTTTGACTTTGGACTAATGGCTCCCAAGGATAAGAGGCCATTGTACTTTAACTATTTATTTTTACACTGTTTTAGTGGTTTCTAACTCTTATCTTGATGCTTGTAGATAAATTCGCCAAGAAGGAATACCCCCTGCCAGATATGACCACTATCATGAAGGCCACTACCACTGCGGCGCCAAGGCCCTGAAGCCCTCATCTGCTAAGGCGAAGCAAGTGAAGGCGAGGCTTCGAATGCCTTAGCAAGGATAAATTCAAGAAAGGAGCTGGGGAGGAGGCCTTAAAAGAGGCTCCCAAAGAAGGTAAACCTTCTGTTGACAAGGGCAAAGAGGTGGCAAAGGAGCTTCATAAGAATAGGAAGTTAGTCCACACGAGTGGATCTATTGCAAGTTTTGGGACTTCAGCGTCCCATCCTGGGAAGGGTGCTACCCAGTAGCCGAAGCTCCTTTAGTCTTCAATAGATGCTGTCACGGGGCATAAGCTCGGAAGACTAATGAGGAGGTGAAGAAGGATAAGTTACCCACCTTTGAGGTCACTAAGAAGGCCCCAGTTGAGAGGACTCCAGGGAAGTCTGGGAACTTCTTAGGAGGTAGGGAGGATAAGATAGCCCCTACTATGGTTGAGATACTACCACCCGAGGTGAGAAGCGCCACCAAGGTGTTCCATAAATTCTGGAATGAGAGGTGCCAGAATTATGTGGCCACCTGCGATGTAGTGGATCTCATTGCAACTTTAGTGAGCCAAAATGTCAGGGCCTTTGGGGTGACACTTGAATGTCAAACAGTTCTTTCTGATATTCAGTAGGAATAGAGCCTCGTAGGAAAAGCTGAATGCTACTAAGGTGGAGCTGAAAAAAGAGTAGGCAATGGCTACTGAGCTAAGGGCCCAAAAGGTTGAAGACGAAGCCAAGCTAACTTCTGCCTTAGTCGAAATTGAGGCTCTTAAAAAGGAGGTATATGAGTCTTAGTGTGAGATGGCTGCTCTTACAAAGAGGGTTGAAACCTCTGACAACCACCAAAAGGTCACTGCTGAGGCTTTAGAGAAGTTGAATTCGGAGCTCATTGCGTGCAGGGATTCTAACAACTTCATGGAGGAGCAAATAAGGTGGTATGCCTTGGAGGTGAAGAAGTACGAGGTTGATGTTCTTGAAGCGGGTGAGATTACGGTGAAAAACTATACTGCTAACTTTCATCTCACCGAATAGTATCATAGCTTTGCTTACAATGAGGTGATTGAGAGGGTTGAAGAACTTTATCTAGAACTGGATGCCTCTAAACTAAAGCAGAATTCCTTGAAGAGGAGGTTCTTCAAACCCCAACTGAGGAGGGTGAGGTCGTTGAAGTGGAGGATGTTGATGAGGCCCCTAACGAGGCTCCCCAACCTCCATCAACTGATGCTCTTACCAATGAGGCTCAAGCCCCAACTGATGCCCTCACCAATGAGGCTCAAGTTCTCCCACCCCCTAGCTCCAACTAGTTGTAAATCTTTTACATTGCCTTAAGCACCAATTACATCTTCAATTAATGAATGAAATTAACATTGCTTACGTTTTGTTATTTTTCCTTCCAAGTAATTGGTCTTCAGCAATGTACTGAGTCTTTAGTTGAAATGCTTTGAACTTTGAATGGACCATTGAACTTGAATAACTTAAGACATATTAACTTAACTGCAACTAGTCAACTAGCTTCATTAGACACTCTTAAATCTCTAAGTGCTTCAACACGTTTCAAGATTCAACTTTTCCCTTGACGTTTAGCTTCGTCAAAGGGAGGTATGTGTTGTACGCCTCGAATTTCAAGTGAGGTAGTCCATTTTTGGAGTCTAACCTCCTTCAAAGAGCCCATGTTTCCCTACTTGGAGGATCGTTCATCCAAGCAAAGACTTTTCCCTTGACATTCAGCCTCGTCAAAGGGAGGCATGTGTTATACGCCTCGGAGTTTAGGCGAGGTGGTCCCTTTTGAGAATACAGCCTCTCTTCTTAGTCATCCACGCTTGAAGACTTTCCTGAAATAAGGTATTTATTTATTTTCAAAGGTTGGGCAAGACCTCCAACTGTGGATTACATTCATTAATAGTACATCCTTAGATGTTCAATATTCCATGGATGAGGCTGGACCTTGCCATCCATGTCTTTGATCTAGTAGGTACTAGGTTGGATCTCTATTCAATACGGTATCCTAAGGCATCCATCCCTAGTTCCTTCAAGCATAAGAACACCCTGCGAAGCACCAGGTCGTTTATTCGGAAGGACCTCTTTTTCATCTTAGCATTATAGTACCGGGTCATCTTCCTTCGGTAGGCAGCTAGCCTCTACTGGGAGTCATCTTTCTTTTCTTCAAGAAAATCAAGCTCGCATCTTCTAAGCTCATCATTTGATATCTCATTGAAGCTTAATCTTCGAGAAGATGGTAATCCTATCTCCACCGGACTTATAGTCTCGGCACCATAAGTCATAGAGAAATGAGTCTCACCAGTTGTCATCCTACTTGTGGCTCAAATTGCCCATAATACCTGGGGTAGTTCATCCATGTAGGCTCCCTTAGATGTGTTGAGTTTCTTCTTCAAAGTGTGCTTTATGGTTTTGTTTATAGCCTCGACTTGGCCATTGGCCTGGGGATGATGGGGAGTAGTTAAGTGATTCTTAATTCCTAGCTCTTCACAAAGATCCCTCACCTTCTTGTTCTCAAACTATTTCCTATTATCTGAAATAATTGAGTGGGAAATGCCGAACCAGCATATATTCTTCCATAAGAATTTGGAAATATTGGCCTCAATGATTTTTGTCAGGGGCTCAGCCTCTGCCCACTTGGTGAAATAATCAATTACAACAATGGCGAAGCTGGCGCTCCCTCTATTCTTAGGTAAAGGGTCAATGAAGTCTATGCCCCATTTGCTAAAGGGCTAGGGGCTAGACACTGCAGTAAGCCTCTTGGAAGGTTATCTTTGGACATGGGAAAAACGTTGGCACTTGTTACATTTAAGAAAAAATTGAAGGGCATCCTTTTTCAAAGTGGGCCAATAGTACCCTTGCCTAAGTGCCTTTCTCGCCAAGGCGAGCCCTCCAAAGTGGTTACCACAAACACCTTCATGGATCTCCTGAAGCACATAGTCAGCTTTTTCTCCTCCTACGCATCGAAGAAGAGGTGAAGAGAATCCACGCTTGTAAGGAACATCGTCTACCAATACAAAATGGGTGGACCTCCTCCTTAACTTGTAGGCCTCTTCTTTGTTGTCTGGCAAAGTCTGATTCTTAAGATAGGATATGAGAAGCTGCATCCAAGTTGGGGTCACCTTGACCCATATCACCTCTTCTGCCAAGGTGGATGGCATCAAGAGGTGATCTATTGGCACTACTATCAATAACTCTGAATCTTTACTACTTGCCAGCTTGGACAAAGCATCAACATCAGCATTCTCCATGCGAGGGATTTGATTCAACTCAAACTTCTCAAAAGAGGAGAGTAGGTTCATTACTGGTTTGAGGTAGGCAGCCATGGCTTTATCCCTGGCTACGAAGTTGCCGTTTACTTGGCTTACAATAAGTTGGGAATCATTATTGATGAGTAACCTCTTCACTTGCATTTCCTTAGCCACCCTCAGGTCGTCAAGGAGGGCCTCATACTCAACTACATTATTGGTGGCCTTAAAGCCAAATTGTACAGCACTGTTCAACTTATGCCCTTCAGGGCTCACCAGTACTACACTTGCGCCTGAGCCTGTTTCACCGGATGAGCCGTCCACAAATAAGTTCCAAGTAAAGGCCCAGGGGGCTCCATTGCCTCGTCCGCTTCGGGACATTGGCAAATTCAGCCACAAAGTCTACTAAGGCCTGACCCTTGATGGCAGTTCATACTTTGAAGAGGATCTCAAATTTACTTAATTCTACTGCCCTCTTCAACAATCTTCCAGAGGCATCAAGCTTTTGCAATACTTGCTTGAGGGAAAAGTTGGTCAACACGTAGATGGTATGAGCTTAGAAGTAGGGCCTTAACTTAAAGGGATAAAGTTATCAATGCCAAGTCAGCTTCTCCATGCCGATGTAACATGTCTCGGGAGGTAACAAGGCTTTGCTAATATAGTAGACCGGCAATTGAGTTGAGCCTTCTTCCCTCACGAAGATAGCACTTATGGCCTCATCGGAGACGGCCAAATATAGTTGTAGAGCTTCTCTAGGCTTGTATTTCAAGAGGAGAGGGGCCTGTCCTAGGTGCTTCATCAGCCCTTAGAAGGCCTCTCACACTCCTCAGTCCATTGGAATTTCCCGCCTCCTTTTAATATCTTGAAGAATGAGAGGCACTTGTCTGTAGCCTTCGAGTAGGCCAGCAAACATTTTGTTCATGAGCCTCTGGTAAGTGGCTCCAGCATTCTTTAACCCGAAGGGCATCATTTTATAACAATAGAGCCCTTGATCCGTGATGAAGGAAGTGTGTTCCTCATCACCTGGGTACATGGAAATTTGATTGTAACCAGAGTAAGCATCCATAAAGCTTAAGGACTTGTGCCCAGTAGTAGAATCCACCAATTGGTCTATCTTTGGGAGTGGGAAGCTGTTCTTGGGGCATGCCTTGTTAAGATCGAAAAAGTTGATGCATACCCTCCACTTCTCGTTATGTTTCTTCACTAAGACTCGATTGGAGACCCACTTCAGGTAGAGAGTATCTCTGATGAAGCCATTCTTTTATCAGCTTCTGTACTTCTTCCTTAAGAGCCTCATATCGTTTCGAGTTTAGAGCTCTTCTCTTTTGTCGATGCGAAGCAAATTTGGGATCAATTTTTTAGGTGGTGATAGCTGACTCCCAAGGCAATGCCCACTATGTCCTCATGCCCCCAAGCAAAGACGTCGCAATTCTTGCATAGAAATTCCTTGAGTTTCCATTTACATTCAGTAGCCAGGCCCCGGCCCACCTGAAACAACTTGGTGGATACGTTTGGTCGACAGAGAAACTTTCTAATTCTTCAATTGGGATGGTCTGGGATTCAGTTTCAATGATACGGGGGTCGTGCTCATTATAGGTGGGTATTTCCAAGGGGACATCTAAACTTGCGTCCCCAAGTACGATATTCAGGTCCCTAGGTTGCGTTTTCCTAATGTTGTTCAAATAACATTCCCGGGCTCCTCTTTGGTCACCATTCACCATTCAGTTAGGAACTTCATGCATAGATGATGGATGGAAGTAATGGCTTCAAGTTCTTTCAGGGTGGGCCACCTATCACCCCGTAGTAGGCAGACCTACTATCAACTACCAAGAACCATGAAGATTAATGTTGCCACGTGAGGCTCCCCTATTTCCACGGTAAGTGTGATCTTGCCTCTTGGGATTATGCTGTCTCTCGTGAAGCTGTATAAGGGAGTGTTGGTGGACGTCAACTCATGGTCCAAGATCATTTTATCGAAAGTGGATCCGAAAAGTATGTTGACCGAAATGCCATTATCTACCAGCATTCGCTTCAACCTATTCCTAGCCACCACAGTCCTCACAACCAGGGCATCACAATTGGGGTAATGAACACCCTCTGAGTCCTTATGCGTGAACACAATAGGAGGTGATTGGTTCCTTCCAAAACTGTTATGTACAATGTAGTTGGTTAGTGGAGGACCTTGGGCTTCCCGGGCGTAATTCCTTTGGGAATTTCTTGTTTCTCCACCAACATAGGGGCCTCCAAAAATAGTATCGATCTCATGGATTGGTGCCTTTTCTTGTCGATTTCGATAGTCTCTTTGTTGTTGTTGCCCAGCTTTATTATCCGGGCGATACTTTCCAATGGTGGGAAGCAACCTCATCTCGCATAGGCTGCTGATCATGCCTTGGCGGGGACCTACTCCTTGGGTGAGAATTATCTCGATTGTCATTTCGAGAGTTCATCCCCCTGGGATGTTGGGCAATATCTATACAATCTTCAGTGTTATGGCTGTATGAGTGATGATATGTACAATACCCCTGGGAGTTCAGCCTGTTCCGAAGCCACGAACCTCTCTCTCAACCTCTTTCCCTACGGAGGGTCTGTTGAGTAGGTTGATTTGTCTGAGTGTTAGTGGCTGGGACATTCTCATACGCCAGTGTTGGTACATCATTCAAGGTGGTTGTGGCAAGTGCCTGGCTTGAACCTTGAGCGACCTCATTGCCAGGTTGGCCCCATTGATGATCCATCAAATAGGAGGTTGGTCATCTACCATGCTACCTCTGCTGGGGCTGAAGGCCTCTACTTGCCATATTTCCATGGTTTGTCAACTCTTCATTGATTATTTCTTGTTGCATCATCTCTAATAATGCATCATAGGTGGTTGGATCCTGATTTTGCACATCTCTCCAAAATAAAATGTTCATATTCATGCCTTTTCTTGTAGCGGACAAAGCTTCATGATCGATGACTTGAATACAACATGTGAACTTCGGATGCTCTCAGGTAGTAAGCCTACTATACCATATTTCAGCTGCTCCACTAAGAGTCAAGGAAAAGCTCTACATTTCATAGTTGAGGCGGTGCCTCTCAGGCTCATGTGCGTCTTGTAACTGTTCAAGTGTTTTGCTAGGTCACCTTTCCCATCATACTTCGATATTTTAGGCATCACATAATGGCTTGGTACTTGGGCATTCCTTAGTTCTCATGAAAATGGTAGGTTGTCATCATTGTCATCTAAGTCACAAGATCTCTGTGGGCCATCTGAATCATAATTAGCTTTGGTCTCATACCTAGGTGGTGGCGTAAAAGGTCCTACTTGGTTACCAACCTTATCTTCTTTCCTTTGATGCTCACACCGAGGTAGTACAACTCGGAGGGCATGTTCTTGCCTTTTCTCCGCTTGCCAAGTCTCAGGAGGTGGGGACGATGGCATATTCCTAGGCGTTGGTACTTCATTCCATTGCATATGCCTCAGTTCTGCTGGGCTTAGCCTATCAAACACGCTAGTAGACCTCTGAGGCCTATGTTCTGGTTCATATTCTGGAGGAAAGTTACCCTCCATGTTGAATGGGGCCTCGGGGGGTCGGCCAGAGGTATAGCTGAAAGATATATTGATCACACTTCTCTTTCTATGGGGCTTGTTTCTCTAGTATGCCTCGGAGGATGGGCTCTTTGGCTCTGCACCTCTTTCAGTTGGTATTGCTCATGTGGGGCATAGGGGGGAATTGGACGACTTCCACGGTTTTGAATCTGCATCAAGATGTCTTGTATTTTGCTAAGTTTTGGTTGGTAATGCTCCTCATATTGGCTGCCATGGTTGCCATTTCCCTAGTGAGCTGGACTGCCAACCTTCTTCCATGTCACCTAGGGTGGTGGTGAGGTAGGCGCTGAGCTTTTGGAGCTTCATCGTCAGTCTCCCTTACACGCCTTGAAGGGGTGTCTTCTTCTGAGTTCAATTCTCCTCAAACTGTAAAACTTAGAAACTTGGAATTTTTCTAACTCTGGGGGCTTCTTCTTGCTCTTTTCTCAAGAACAAATCATTTTTCAATGGGGATGCCCCAAAAGATCTTCTCAAACAACTTTCTCCATGGGGTTGTTCGTGGTTATAGTGTGGATTCCCACATACGGTACCATTCTGTTGACCCAAAAAAACATTGCCAACAGATGCCGGGCCTACTCATGCATGCACAAGCCAAATCCAGCACGTTAATGTCGATTGACGGTTAGGATAGCTCCAGAGATTGAACATGGAAGGGGCTCAACGATACGAGACGTCACCGTTCTGACTCCGGCGAGATAAACGGAACACGGTTGTATAAGAAACCAATTGATAAAGAAAAAGATTTGTAGTTCTAATATGATGATAGATGAGAGAATAATATAGCTCCAAGTATTTAGAGTTTCATTAGCCTTTACATATTGCATAGATGGGGTATTTATAATAGTACAAATGAAATGGTGGCATTTGGATCAATTTACACGTGGCCTCATCTTCTCGGCTGACCCATCAATTCATAGCCATCATATTGACTTTCCTATCTACTCAAAGCATTAAATGTTCTTACATTTGACAAGATAAGACACTTACATACTTTTCTCAAAGGTCACATCAATCATTCATAACAAGATCCTCATTATTAGCAAATATGTGCACGTGGGCCATCACCAACAAAGGAGCATTGGATCCATGGTGCCTCGGAAGTGGCAAAGGCCTTGGCTACGATAATGACCTCGGATAAATAGCACTAGGCCTCGGAATAAGGGCTTCGAATAACAACAGATCCATAGAATAAGGGCCTCCGATTTGGTTAGATCTGGTCCCACATTTTGGTTAAGATGCCACGTGGCATTTCCTTATTCATAACACTAATATTAAAACATCGGTGATCCATATCAATAATTCATTTGCTTCAAGCAGCCTACATAAAGAAAATGAGATATAAATTAAAAGTTATAAAAATAAAATAATTTAATTAATTCAATATAAAAAATTAAAAAAATTATTTAGATTCGATTCTTCGATTCTTGATCTAGAACTGAGAATCGACCCAAACTCATCGGTTATCGATTCAGATACTCGTTCGGGTATTTAACTTTAAAAATTGAATTTAAAAATTGAGTTGGACTAGACTAGCTAGGCATGGACTTGACTTGGGAGTTGGAGCATTAATCAATAAATTAGTTAATTTGCTAATTTGTTTAGAAAAAATTAAAATAATTTAATTAATTCAATATGAAAATTTTTTAAAAATTATTTAAATTCGGTTCTTATTGGGTTCTTAGTCTAGAACAGAGAACTAACACAAACTCATAGGTTCTTGATTCAGATACCCATTCGGGTATTTAACTTATGAAGAACCGCTCGGTTCGATTTGGTTCGGTTCAGGAGTTTTGTCCAGCCCTAATAGTTGGCAACGAGTCGAACTAAGTCGAGCTGGCTCGTGAGTTCAAGCCCGAGGCTCAATATCAGCTCATAAAATATATAAAAATAAATACAAATTCGAACTTTTTGGACTCGAGCTTGGCTCATCCCCAAAAAATGGGGCTTGGCTCGAGCTTTGGCTCTACCTTTTATCGAGTCGAGTTCGCTCGGGGATTTTTTTTTTCTATTTTTTACTTGAATATAAGAAATATTGATCATTAATTTTTAAACTACAAAATTAATTTAAAAATTACAAAAGTAATTATGCAAGTTGTTGAATTTTATAAACTAAGTAGTTACTAAAAAATTATTTATGTAATTTGTTTAAAAAGGTGGGCCACACGAGCCCACACACGGACATACAAAGAGTTTCGAGCCGGCTCAACTCGAACTTTTTTTAGTAGTGTCACGTGCCGTCCAAATCGATAGGCTCGTTTGCCACCACTAGTTGATAGAACGCAAAATTTCGTGAAGGGTAATTAGCACAAAACATTCACATCGTTTTAAACTTAGTATTTGCATTCCGATTTCCACATTTCTTATAAAGTTGATCATTTTCGTCTCACTCCATTAATTCATTCTGTCAATTGTCAACATGGATAATTTGTGCAAAATGTTTCTATCGTTTGCTTTCATTACACAAATCGTCCACATCTTTATGATTTCAGCTTTTGGATCTTTAGGTCGACCCTTACTTTGCGTAAAGAATCCTTACCGTTTATTTTCTCCATTAAAGCATTATAAAATGACTAATTTAGCATTTTTAATAAATAAATATAAAAAAATAATTACATTCAAAGCCCTAAATTTTCAAGTAGGCAAACGAGTTCCACTTTAAAAAAATTAAAATATATTAAAAAAAAAATCATCTTTCAAAAAAAAAAAATGTGTGTGTGTGTGTGTGTAATCAGCAACAAGAAGTTAAAAACAAAACTTTGGTGAAATAGATCAATCATTCTGTGAGAAAAAAAACTTGAACAAAATCAAAAAGATACATTAGTGGGTATATATGTATATATCTGTTTATGTAATCAGCAACAAGAAGTTAAAAACAAAACTTTGGTGAAATCGATCCATTCCTAAAAATTCTATAATTTCGATATAAGTAAAAAGATATTGGAACACAAAACTTGATTACGTGAAAATAGCTAAATTTATGGATGGTGTTGTAGTGAATGGGGAGAATGGGGTGATGGTCGATGGCATGATGCTGAATTGGATGGGGGACGAAGAATCATATTTTAAATTTTTAATTCTTTTCTTAATTTTTTATATACTTTTAATTCTATTTTTAATTATTTTGGTAGTGGTGGTCAAGGATTGGGATAGGGATAGGTGGGGTTAATTGGGAACATGAAATACTTTTCTTTTATTAGTATATTTGAAATTGTTTTACGCGAAACTCGTTTGCCCTTTTCAAAAAAAAGTTAAACTCTAGCTACAAGTATTTCTTCTTTTTTTTTTCTCTCTATATTATTTCTTTCATTTCTATTTGTTTATTTAAAGAAGAGGATAAATTAGTAATTTATAATTTTTTAATGGAGAAATAAACGGTAAGGACCTTTTGCAAAAAGAAATATCAATCTCAATGCCCGAATGGTAAAATTGAAATGATATGAATAATTTGTGCAATAAAGGCAAACGAATAGAGACGTTGTGCACAAATTACCTAGATTTGATAGAAGGAGTTGATGGATGAGACGAAAACGACCAACTCTACAAGAAAATATTGACACTAGTGGTGCAAATATCAAGTTTGAAATGATAAGGACAATTTGAATTATAAGTGCAAGCTTTGAGAACTTTAATCATTTTGTACTTCTACTGGTATGGGTAATACATCATTCTTTACTTCTACGAATAGTTCAACCTCATCATTATCACAAGTCACTGTGCCCACTCAATTATATGAATCACTTGCATTGTTTGCATTGCAAGATGCTCCGTTTTTCCCATCAACCTGCTCCACCATGGTATGCTAGGGTTTTCTATGTTCCCATGAAACGCCGCAAGTGTACGAGATCGTTGTATAAGTAATAAAATCTGTGAGTTAAGAGTATCGTTCCCACGAGAAATAATGTCTAATCTTTAGTTCAATAGCTACTATTAAATTCGAAGTGTAATGAAATTAAAAGATATGATTTGTATATTTTCTATACTAATCCTAAACTAAGAAAACAAATAAAGTATTTATGTAATATGTGAATGTTTGTATAGGAATTGTGAATCCCCCTATTGTTATTTAACTCAATTGTTAATTCTTAATCTAGTAAATTCTTGTATTCAAGACAATTGATAATCAACTATTATTCAATATTTTTTTCCAAAATATATTAAACTTATGTTTAACACGAACCAATTATATTCCTAGTTTGAATTCATATTAAAAACATACATTGAATCACAAGATTTATCCCACATGATTGCACATGTCATAGATATTATTCCAAATATCTATTGTCTATATGTTGATTTTGCGACGTTCTAGACTTATTGTGAGTATTCTTACAGTACAACAAGCAACTTACTATCTAATTGGTGATCAAGCAATCAAATAATTCAATGGGAATGCAAAATCAATCAAGAAATATTAAACTAATTGTCTCAAATTAAAATAAATAAGCAATATCCATCCTAATTATTAAACTATACAACAAATAATGAAAATACATCACTCGGATTGAGAAATAATGAAGAAAGTGGATAAATCCAATTTGCTTGGCTTGAATCTTGAAAAATGATTAATATTCTTCAATAAACTTGTATAGTTTGCCTTTGGTTGATGAATGTGCCTCGTTCTTCTCCTAAAAAATATGTAGAATATGATGAAATTTAGGTTCAATGGAGTTCCCCCACGTTCTGGTCAAGTTTGGTATTTAAAGGATACTAAAAAGATGCATTGAATTGTTACCAAAACAAAAATAAGGAAAATTGAATTTTTTTCCTTTTAGCCTTGAGGAATGCGCCTAGTACAAACTAGGACGTGCGCCTTGGAGGTTTGGGTAGCCTCAAGCAAGGCTTTTTGGGTCTGGGGACGCTCGCCTCACCTAATTTTTGGCGCTGAATAGTTTTCAGTATTTTTATCATAACTTTTTCTTCTAATATCTGATTGAGGTGATTAAAAGTTTATTGAAAAGCTAATTCAAAGGGATACAATTCTTGTAGAAATATCAATTTTTCCAATTCGAAAGCTTGCTATGCCAAATATGGGTCTCAATGTGAGCCTAAAAATCTGAATCATAACTTTTTCGGCTGGACTATATTTCATCCTTTTGGCTTCTTTCCTCATCCAATTGATGTCCAACACTCTCAAATCTTTATCGTGAGGTTCAACGTAACTTTTGAGTATTTGTATTTTAGTTCTTGAACTTTGTATTTGATACAATTGAGCATTTTTTCGCTGTCTTTGCATTATTTTCTCCAATTCTTCATAAAACATTAAGTTTTACCTACAAAATGAAATATAACACAAATTATGTATTATTTTATCCAAAAAACACTAAAACATCATCGTTTAGGATCTAGAATAAGTGTAGAAAACTAAATTATCATTCTCCAACTATGGCCAACTATTTCCCTGATTTTCATAGAAAAACTTATCTCTCAATCAAATTCTTAGTTTCCCTCATTTCTACAATCATTGCTCCCTTCATTGTTAGGATCACACCCCTACTATTTTTCATTGGCACACATTTCTTAGTATAGGCATCCATTGGTGGTCTTGAAGCATCCATTGGTGATGCTTGTGATGGTTTCGGAGATACAATGTATATCTCAACCACCCTTTTCCCAATTTTCTCTCTCGGCATGTCCCTAACAATTTCTTTACAATCAAACCAACCCATTGCCCAAACTTATTCTTTCATTACAATTATAGAAATCCAAACTCATCTCAAGTCCACATGCATCTAGAAATTTCTCCAATATCCCTCTTTTGAAAAGTATGCATGATGAACATAGTCTAAGTACATCACAATCCGTTGTTCAAACACCACATTGATGAACATATCAAAAAAATCTGTTGTAAGTGTTATATCCTAAGTCCTATTGATTTTGGATGTAAACACTGTTAACATGATTGATGCATTATTATTTATGGCATATCTATTATTAAATTGAAAAATTATTCTAATAATTTAAATTAATAGAGTTTGTAAATTCAAGTATTGGTAACTTGTTAATCACTAGAAGTTTTGATTGTGAAATACAAATTATATAAAATTGTGGTCATAAGGAATAATGAGTACGGATATTATTATTGTGGATAGATCAACACGTGTGGCATTTCTCACTTATGAAATGAAAAGCTAATTTCACAACCTAAAATATAGTGACATTTAAATTGGCGTATGAATCTTTTGTTAAGAGAACAAAATATTGAAGACCCGCTACACAGATTTCACATGAATAACTATCTCTAATGTTTGGTAGTGGAATCAATCCTTCAACTTAAGGTCATCATAGTACCTTATATGAGTACAGTCATATTTTAGTGATGTTGTGTGTTACCTTGCCAAGAATCACTAATATGGATTCGTTCGGCATATCAAGAATTATATGAAGGTTATGAATGATCAATATAAAATTTGTCGCCATTTGATAGTAAAATTTACATTTCATCCGCTTTTGGACAATTTTCTTAATCTAATTTCGACCCATATAAATACAAAATGTGGGTACAAGCTCAGAGACACCTCTCATACCATGATTTTCATATATTACTACAAGAAAAGAAATACAAAATAATCATTCTTTTGAAAGAATTAAGAGGCAATTATAATATTTTAGTCCTTTGAAAATCCAACCTTGATATTTGGTCAAAGAAAAGAGGGCACAACTGAAGTTTAATCAAGAAACCATTGAAAAGATTCAAGAATTATTTTCTTCTTCATTTATCAATAATCCGGGTGATGTTCTATCAATGAAACTAGATTTCTTGTAATATTACAATACTAAACATAGTCTTTCAATGTTGGTTTTCTCTCATAAGGTTGTTGGAAATTCGATGGTCTTCCTTGATAATCCCTTCCTTTTCCTTAGATTTGATTGTTGGTCCATGAAAAATTAGGATGTTTCATCCTCCCCAAATCATGTGTTGGAGTGGGTGTTGTTCTACTACCAATAAAAGTTTTGTACATAAATAACCTCCTTAGGTTGAATTACATGCATAGAGGCTAAAGGGTAACTTGAAATTGTATGATCATCCCTACAGCCTATGCAAACCGGTTTTTGTTGATATTTCATGTTCATAGTTTGAGATAGACTGTCCAGTTTCTTCGTTATTACTTCCATCTAGGCTACTAATGTTGTCAACGTATCAATGTTGTGAATACCCACTGTTTTCTTAGGAATATCCCCAATTGATTGATCATATAGATTGATTCTTTGCAATATTGTCATAAAGATCATGGGCTTCATCTATATTCATCTTCATAACCGAACCGCCCATTGAAGCATTTGCCATATTAAGATATTCTGGAAGTAGTCCAATATAGAAAATGTATACCTGAACTTGTTTAGAATGTTTCTCAATTTATCAAAAACTCGGGTTATGTCTTTTCATTTAAATATTATTTCTTGTAATTTCAATATATTAGACTAATTTTATAGATTGCTAGAATGAGATGAACCCATATTATTATATTTTTAGTCTTTAATAGATTATTTTGACTTTAATTTGATTTGATTTTTGGATGTTTATTATCGTTTTTATCATTCTTTTCAATTGCTTGATTACCAATTGAATTGTTAGTTGATTTTATTATTATCGAGAGAGACAATAAGGTATATGCACAATATAATAAATATTGTAAGGTTCAATACGGGATAAAAATATACTTATATGGTTTATATGGTTTCAATAGTTGTTTTAGCACTTGTGAATGTTTTTATCATGTTTGCATCTTTCATTGAGTTGTAAGGGGAATATATTTGAACGCTATCGCGAGAGCCTTTCAATTAAATTAGGAACATTGACCAAAATGAATGATTTCAAATTGTTGCTTTAATTGTTACACTAAAAATGGAATAGTAAGGGAGATTCGACATCTTAACAATGCATCTCACATATTTGGAAAACACATAACCCTGTTTGGTACACATTAAAATTTTCATTTTCATTCTTCTACTCATATTTAACCACATATTTTTCAATAAATAATAATTTTCATCACATCAATAACTTTTCCTTCTTTTTCAACCACACATTCTCCATCAATCTACTATTTCATAATACATTCTTTCAAAATAATGTGGCTCAATCACACCCTTACTTTCATTATTTTAATTGATAATTTAGGTATTAGTATAGAAAAAATCACAACATTTGTTTGCTATTCGATTAAATTTGAAATAAATTTAAACTCAGTCAAACACATATCTCTCGTAGGTTTGACACTCTATTCATTATCATATTACTTGACCACAATCTCGTGCACTTGTGGGTTTTTAAAGGATCGGTGATTGCTCTAGACTGAACTTGTTTAGGTAGTGGTAACGAATTCTGAACCTGATTCAAATTTTTATTTTTTGTTATATATTTTGATTCTCTATATTCTCTTCTTTTTTATCTTAAGGTTCTTTCAATCTCGAGATCTATCAAAAGAAACTCGATCTCGTCAGAGTTTTGTATAAACTGTTAATTACATGAAAATAACAAAACACAAGAGAGTTAGGTTATGTAACAAATAGCCTACAAAAAAAAAGAAATTCGAATCCAATGTAAACTAATAAACCAAATTAAACACTTTATTAATGGCAAAGGTGCCGAAAACTTGTTCGAATTAATCTCGCAGGCGTACGGAATCATTGAAAAGTAGTACGTGATAAAATGAGTATCATCCCTCGAGGAATAAATTCTAATAGTGTACTAGTTTTCTATCAAGTTCAGATTATTGAAGCACAAAATAGATTATTTGTAATTATTTCTATGTTAGTCTACGAATTATGTAAAAGCATGGTTTGTATGTAATTATGGAATGTGTGTATTGAATTTTTGAATTCATTTATTGGTTTCTAATTTCAATTCTCAGCTTATGTAGTTTAGTGTTATTTATCCATTCATGACAATCTATAATCCACTTATTAACTATCTTTTTCAAGGTGAGTTAAGTACATTCTAACAACGATGCGTTCCTATTTCTCGTCCAAATTTGTACACAAAACAATGCATTAAGCACACGATTATCCAAACGATTGCAAATGTCATACATGTTATTGCTAACATTTATTGCCCATGTGTTAATCATGCAATGTTCTAAACTTATTATGAGTCTCCCAATACTACAACAAACTAGTTATCTAATTGGTAATCAAACAGTCAAATAACGAAAAACTCATGCAAGATTAATCAAAAACACAACAATAAACTAAACTACGATTCTTTGAATTAAAAAATACACAAAGAATTAAAAAATACACAAACAAACTAGTTATCTAATTGGTAATCAAACGGTCTCATTTCATCCAATACAATTAAGAAGTTAGCCTAACATATTTTTACATAAATTACACAAAGAATTATAAAAAGACATCACCCAGAATAAAGAACAATAGAAGAAAGTGGATAAATTAGTTCATTAGTCTTGAAACTCGAATCATAGCCTTGAATCCTCAATTCTTTTTGTTAATTGCCTTCAATCCTCTTGCTAGATGTTTCTATGCAATATAATATGGTCGGTACGTTCTTCGCCTCAATAATTAAGTTAAGTAGCAGCTAGGAGTTGATACCATAAAGAGTTTGATCAAAACAAGGCATCTAGCCCACCAGATGAACCATGCGTGCGCATGGTTAATCTTCTTGCGCATGCAACCCTAGACCAATTTGGTCTCGGGTTCACAAAACAGAGCCCTTGCACACACCTAGTTTGACTTCTTTGGGACCAATTATAAATTGTTTCCTAAACTTCACATTGGTTCCTAAACTTCTCGACAGCTTGTTTGAGTCTTTTCCTCGTGAAATTTCAGTCCTTAGAAAACATTCTTGCTCAATTGGCTTCTAGCATTCTCTAATCGTTGATATACAGTCTGAGTCAACTTTTGAAAGTTTTCACTTTGGTCCCCGACTTTGAATTTCTTCATACTTCGTCCATTCTTCATTCATTTTATCTATTTCCACCATCTTACATCGATTTTACCTAACGAATACAATTTATCCAAAAATTTAGGCTTAATTCATCAAAATCTGTTTCGCGCAGGTTTCGGTATG
>CAIGRO010113848.1:0-10414 GCA_903798355.1 Fraxinus baroniana | reverse complement strand
GCTCTCCAAATAATTTAGAAGAAAAAGAACTTTGGTGGTACAAAGACACAAGAATGTGATGCTTTTTGTTCTTACTAAAGGGTGGATTGGTTCGAGAATGGAGGTTGGTTTTGGGTGGGTTGGGTTCAAGAGTGTGATCAAGATAATGAAGGAGATCCTCATGAACAACAAGCTTGTCATGCAGTTCCTCAAACAAAATGGATTAGTTCTCACCGATCGAGAGTGGAGCAGTAAAAAGAGTTTCTTGGGTTAATCACATCTAAAAACTCAAGTTGTTACACAAGAACACATATTATTGTAATCTTGTCTTCAACATGCCTTCCATGTGCTTGTCAGATTCATTTTTGTTCAAATGTTTGACATGTATACAATTTTTGTAAATGAGTAATAACAACACTTAGAATCGAGTCTTTTTCCTCACTCTAGTATTATGCTAAACATTTTATATAGAAATTTAAATATTTAGAGAAAAATAATTAAATCTTGTATTCAACACTTTGAACACAAGTTTGAGACGTGAACATTCATCTAGGGGGTTAGAAACGGTCTTAATCAATTGCAAAAAAGTCATCAAAGTAAAGTGGGACGATTTGTCCTTGAGATAGATGACGTGAGAAATAAGATTTTTTTATTTTTATATTTTTTTTTTTGGGGTGGGGGGGGGGGGGGNGACGCTGCTGTGGGCCACAACAGCAGATTGGGAGGGAAGAAATGGAGGAGACGGGATGGAGGGAAGGAGAGAGGGAGGAGACCCAAATCTGAGGGGGGGGGGGGGGAGAAAGGAGGAGGGGGGGCCGGGGGGGGGGGGGGGGGAGGGGGGGGGGAGGTCGAGCAAAATGGAACTAGGTGTCTTGGTTGGACCAAGCAAATGATACCAACCCAATCACCATTTTAAACAAGGAGACCTAGATCACTCGAGATAAATTAATCTTGATGGTTCCAAACAAAATAAGCTGGGATCGACTACAAGTACTGTATGAAATCTTCTATCTTATCCTCTATACCTATTGATAGGGCATGTGAGGGAACCAAAAAGTTAACTCAGCAAAATCAGTACCATATGGAAGAGGAATATAAACATTATTCTCCACCCTCCTCATGTTCCTCTCCCAATTCTTTTATGCTGACACTTCTATATTTCATTATCATTTCTTTCAGCCCAAATGAAATGCACTAAGGAGTCCTAACGTCTTGTTAGCTAAGATGGATCGAATAATATTTGAAATTATTAAAGATTTACCACATACAAAAAATGAGTTTCACCCTTGAAACTCGTTTACGGCGCTACCGACTTTCAAGCTCATCAGTGTTTTTGTGCACACATGAGAGAGAAAGATTAATGACCAGTGAATTTTTGGAAAAACTTGCACAAATTTGAGCTCATATAGGTCCATAACGTACATCTGTCTGTAGGTTACAATAAAAGTTTTATGTTTTTTTAAATGCAAGACATCATTGAATACAGACATCGGTTAGGACAAACAATTTAGCCATGAACAGAAATCTGGCAAATCAAATAATTATATATGTACTAGGTACAAATTCAAGAAATAATTGTCTTGGATTTAATGGTGCATGATTATTTTTTGAAGAAGAAAGCTTTTGTATATATTCAAAATGATTCATAATATTATTGTATTCATTGTGCATAAACAACTTATACCTCAAGTTGTATAAAACATACAGACATGATGTCACACAACAAAATCATTCATGGGGCACAAAATCTTCCCGAATCCCAAAATAGGACAAAAAAAAACAAGTGAAAAGGGAAACATATTCTATCAGAGATCAAATAAACAGAAATTAAATAATATAGGAGAGCTTTAAGATGAGATAATTAATTATGAAAGATAGACATTGTATTCATCTTCGACTATTGTTACTACCCATTTATGGAAACTATGTACGGTCACACTTTTGTTCGAAAAATGAATCCGATCTTAAAATTAGTGGACATTTTGAAAATAAGATTTATATAAATATATATATGTGATCCGTTTTTAAAAGCTTAAGTCGTTGACAGAGAGCTAGAGCGGGATAAAGAACTAGCTACAAAAACAGTCCTACAAAAACTAGCTTTTGGTTCTATAAAAATTAATCTATGGGATTAGGGTTTTTTTTATGTGGATCTAGGGTTTCTTGGTAGTGTATATATAACACAGAATATACGGTTGACTTTGTCATGTGGTCCTGATGAAGAAAATCTATTTTTTGATGTGCCCATCATTTTTAAAATTTTCATTTTTCCTATGAAATTAACTGTTTATTATCCTTAAAACAGAACAGGAATTTAACAATAAAACCTCACAAACAGGAAAGCATAAATTCACTTACCATTTTTTTTTATCTTCAGACATCCTTAAAATCAGCTAACTGGATTATTGGTTGGATTAATGTTTAGCTGCTCCTCTTGTGCCTTGTGTGGATTGATAATTTTCTTCTTTTTCTTCTTCTTCTTGTATGGAATTCCTCTAGCCTTAGCTTGACACTCCTTCACTTTCCTCAAATACATACGGATTGATCCATTCCCAAACGGGTTCGACTCCGGTGATCCACCGTGTTCTTCGTAAGCGGCTCTTAGCCGTCCGATCAGTGCATCAAGGCTTCCCCAAGCTTGCTTAAGAGGACAAGTGCAAGGTGCAGGAGGATCAGGATGTCCAAAAAACACACAACCTTGTAAATGAACCTTAGTTTTTCCAAACTGATCGAGGTACTGGAGAAATTCAAGAACATGGTTGCAATTGCACTGTGAAACTGAAACTGGAGGCCTTTGATTCTTTAAGTACTGTCCAAAAGTGTTCCAATCTCTCCTCTTTTGAGACTCATATCTGCTTAGAGGCGGTGCCGGTGGGGGCTGCTGCTCGCCGCTGGATCTAATCGATCCTTCTGCAACGTCGTTGGACATCATCGTTGCAGAAGAATTCATGTTCATATCAAGTCCACCCTAAATTTATAGCTTAGTTAATTCTGGACAATTTTTGGCAATAAATGGGTTGAAAGAAAAGGGGAAGAAACTTGAAAGAAAATGGAATTGTTCAGTGGAGAAAGATGAACATCACATCTTCAGTCCATTGAGGAGACATTATATGGGCCCTTGGAGGTGCGTTTGTTCCACCTTTATTTTTCTTCTCTCTCTATATCTATCTATCTATATATATTGATAGATCTCACAAACACTCATTAATTTCAAATTTCTATTTTTAATACACTAATATAATATTAGTTTTCAAATTATAATCAATTATTATGAAATGGATCATAAGTAAAATTATTACTATGGTCATTAAAATTAGCCGTGAAGTTAGAGCAGGTGCAACTTGTCTGCTTACACAATAACACAAATTAGCATGTTTCAACGAGGTTCACATTCTTTCTTTGTTTCATGTTTCGCTATTATTATAATCTCATTATAATTTAAAATTAAAGTCAAAAATTAATACTAATCAATATATTCGTAACAATTAAACACTTAATATCTATACATTTCATGAGAATCGCTCCCCATTAATTTTCATTACGATCCCGTTACAATTTCTCTCAAACATAAGATTTAGGTCACATAATTGTTCACAATATTGATATATTAGGAAGTATTTTCTGCAAATAAAACTTTTACTGGTAAGAACGAAAACAAAACTTTAGAAGAGACGTGTCAACCTTACTTTAAAAAGTACAAAAATTTCTCAATAACTCTTCGTTTTTATTTTCAAGATTTCAATGAAAGGACTGGCTGCTATGGAAAATACTAAAAGATTTTAGTATTTCTTATCTTAAAGTCATTTTTGTCAAAATGTTTCTAGAGAAACAGTATCAGAGTCAACCAGAAACTGGTGAAGCACTCAAATCCGTATTTGATTTTGGCATTCAATGGTTTACACATTATTTAAGTCACGATCATTACTCATGAAGCATTATCAACCTACACTAATACATAATACAAAGTCCTATTATTAAAAAATTATGATCATTTTTTTTTTCTGTGAATTTGTTTTTCTTTTATTGTTCAATTTATTTTATATTTATGAGAATAACTAGTTCATCATCTAGGGCGCAACAGTAGCAGCACAAAATGTGTATTACGTTTCTACGGTTTTTTTTTTCTTTTGTCAACTATCAACTCTCATTGACAAGGACAACATATTATCGTTAAAAGTTAGACTATACGAGACTTAGTCCGAGCTCAATATTGAAAGGTCGAAAGTAAAAGTGTTGATTACTTTGAATGGAAAACCTAGATGTATGACGGTTCCCTTCATTACTGAGCATAGGCGCGCAGCCGGGATTCTCGTATAATGAGGAAACAATTGTTGAAGTGGCAAAATATACTATTATGTATTTACTAAAAAATTTAAAATTTTATAAGATTCAAAAAAATTCAAAATATTGTAGGGACGGTCGTCTGACACGCCCCCTTGTGGCTCCTCCACGGGCCCTGGGCATATTTACCAGAAGAACCATGGGATGTAGGAAAATATGTATGATTATGAAGACATAGCTTGCTCATGTTATTAAGGTTGTCGAATATAAATGGAAATTGTACTATTCCCACTTTTGTTGCCTTTCGATTGTGGGTTATGGTGGACTAAAGAGATTTTTTTGCTTGTGGAAAAAAGTAATAATTATCAACTAATCTTGTTTTAGTATTATATTCTTGTGTGGCTTGCATTGGATCTTACCTTAATTAATTAATGTTTGTTTACATTAATTAAGAAATCTTGTTCCCATGGTCTTGATTAGAAAATAGTATCCAGGTACGTACTAAAGAATCTACAATAATAGAGACATGTTCTCCATTTTCGAAAATAAAATGCATTCTTTTGTTTGTTTTTTTTTTTATCTTCTCCTACCATTTTATGCTATATTTTTTAATTAAAATTAAATGTTTCTTGATTTTACTACCAACTTGTCACAACTCATGATTTATACCAATGCTATAACAAGTTCATTGATCCTAAAAAAAAAGACTCAAATCAAATCAATTTACATGTTAAAAATTGAAAGTCAAAACTCGTTAAAAGAGTCTTCGGACCAACAAGTCCACCTAGAAATCAGGTGAAATAGAACCGATTTTATCCCTTCAATTTTTTTTTAACATGCTCTTTAACTTACGTCGCATCCAAAACTTGATGCTTGAAGTTTTATAATTGAGCGCCTACGAGACTTGAACTCTATAAAATTTTGTTTACTATAATATTATATGGAATCAAATCATTTAAAAAATTTAATTTTTACGTGTAAATGACAGTTTTTGTATAGTACGTGGCTGTATCTGATTCATGAGAAAGGTTGAAATAACTAGACTCTGAAAAAGATGATAAATCAAAAATAACATGCAGAGAATTGATTGCAATTTGAGCCATGATTCATAAAAAAAAGTTGGACATTTTGTTCTTGAGATGGGCCCAACCATTACCAAATGTCTTTATTGCATCATTTTGATATTTGTGATTTAAAATAAAAAGGGCAAATTACATATACCTCCTCAAAATTTCTGAAAAAATTTATAGGCGTCATTTCAAGTTTTGGATAATGCACATCTCCTTAGAGCAATTTTCATTTAACAACATGTTACATGATTTTTTGAATATTCATAAGTTCGCAAATTTATGACAATTTTTTTAGTATTTTTGCTTCAATGGAGTTGTTGAATGATCGATTAAGTAGAGTTTATATAAATTAGTCAATGTTGAACTTGTATTGCACTTTATTTTGAAATATTTTATAAGTACTGTAAAAATAATATTTGATAATAATTTGTTGTGAAGATTTAATAAGTGTCAAATGAACTAAATAAAAAAAATTAGGATACAGATTTAAAAGGAAAAAAATTGTCATCTCAAAACTCAACTTCTATAATTCAATTTTTGTTGATGATGAACTACTACAAATGAGCAACTTTTTATACTACATTTGGTACATAAGAATTAATTGCTAATATATGAATTTAACACCTATTAAAATTCCTAGATGTATGAATAGAAATAAATTCATTTATAATATCTCTAAATTTATGTAGATCGAGATTCATCAAGTTAAGATTCATTGAGTTTAGGTTAATATGAACGTTAATTAATTGAGAATTAATAACACGAAATTTATACATGACAATGATTTTTAGTATTTATTACTTATTGGAAAACGAAAAAATAAGGTATTATTGAAATAATTGAAAAGTAGTAAGGTTAAAAAGTGTCCAAAAAATGATTATCACTTGATATGATATTTATAGCCTGTTTGGTAGGGTTACTAATCAGATTAAAATTTAAAATATGGCCGTTGTTGAGTCCCACTCGTCTAATCAAAGTCAACAATAACGGCTAGTTTTTCAATTTTAATCCGATTTTAATCTCTACCAAACACAATTTTAATATATTATAGATAGTGTACAAGTAGAAATGGGTGAAGTGGGGCCATGGCGATTCTTATCGTCCCGCCACATTAGGGATTTTCAAGAAATGGGAGGTGATGAAGCGGAAGTGGGAGTTTGGCAGGGGTTAAAATATTTTTATTTATCGTTTTGTTTAATTATTTTTTAATATACTTTTATTTTTAAAGATTAAATATTGTTAAGATTTAGAGTTCTATCTTAAAAAGGCAACATTATTAAGAGGAGTAATGCAATCTTGTATAAGTTGGTCTATATTTTTATCTTTATTCGATGTGGGATTTTTATCCCTTAATATGCCTCGTAAAATGGTGGCTCGTTTGAGCAAATCAATCTTGAAATTCGTGTGCTCAATTTTTTTTAATCTAAATCGGATCGAATCGCTCGTTGGAGGGTTCCATCTTAAAATGTCAACCTTATTAATAGGAGTAACACAATCCTTTATAAATTGATATATATTTTCATCTCTATTCGATGTGAGATTTTATCCCTTAACAAATTTAAATATAAAAATATGATAAAGTAGAAAGATTCGAGAAGAGTTCCGAAAATTTCGAATCGAGACCATTTTTCACATTAGCCCGGGCAAGTAATTTTGTCATCCCTAATTCGTCTTCATATTTGTACCTAATGTTTGATTTATGGTAGGGTGGACATTTTAATCGAAACATAACCAGCCGAATCGGAACCATTGATTTCGTTTCGATTCGATTCCAAAAATTACTTGAAATCGAAAAATTCCATTTATAAGTGGTTCTTGTTCTTAAAATACTCAAATCGAAACTCGATTAGGAACAAGTTTTTTTTAAAGAAAATTATTCTTTTTATTTTTATCGATTATAAATTGTGTAATTCCATTCACTAATAGTATATTCAGCAAAGACATTAGTCTTGATGCCGTTGGTTTCCTTCGTTACAGTGCAACAAAACTTGCTGAAGGAGTTTGGAAAGTTGGAACTGAAACTTTTAAAAACAACGGCATGTTAGAACCGGACCCAAACCCGATCCTTTCTGTTTAGTTTCAAAAAATAAATGGAACCTAACAATTCTATTTACAAAATACCTCAAGTTTAATGGGTGAATTCTGTTAAAATTTGGAGTTCCATCTTAAAAGGTCAACCTTGTTAGAGGAGTAACTCAAACTCTTATAAATTGATCTATATTTTCATCTTTATTTGATATGGGATTATATCCCTTAACATATCCCTGCAAAATGGTGGCTCGTTTGAGCAGATCAATCTTGAAATCCTCGTGCTCAATATTTTTGAGTCTTAATCGGATTGATTCGCTCATTGGAGTTTAAAGGGCTCCGATAAACATATTAAGATTTGGAGTTCTATCTTAAAATGTCAACCTTGTTCAAAGGAGTAACTCAAACCCTTTATAAATTGGTCTATATTTTCATTTTTATTCGATATGGGATTCTATCCTTTAACAATTTCAGTTTTTGAAAAAATCAAATCAACCCATCCGACGCCCACCACTAATTTATAGCCAAAATAAAATGTTGATTGGAGATTCGGAGAACATAAATGTATTTTAAACATCTCAAACTATAGTATCTATTTATGCATTTTTTAAAAATTAGCCCATGTTTGAGCCACTTTTTTTTTTTCACATTCTCATTTTTCTACTCATTTTCAACCACATATTCTTCAATAAATAATATTTTTCATCACATCAATAATTTTTTCTTCATTTTCAACAATATATTCCCCATCACATCAACAGTAAAAATGCATTCTCACTCTCAAAATGTGCACCAGACAAGTTCTTAATAGTAGAAACAGAACTTTTTATGGATTTAATTAGAATTATTTAAAAGGTATTTTAGGTAATTACTTCATAGTTAAAGGAGTTACAAGATAAAAGAAAGTTGATAAAGGTATTTTAGGCATTATCACCAGTATTTATACTAACGTGTGAAAAAAGACGGTGACGGACGGTATGCTTTATATTTGAGGAAATTTGACAGGATAATGATATTCAGTGCAAAATTATTCCGATGTAATTTTTTCATTATTTTGTTCGATTCACAGCTACATGAAAATTCTCAAGAATTGTTATCCTGTATTGAAAACTACCTTACATTAATCTGTCATTCTGAAAACCAATGTCAATGTTTCACAAAAATTGATAAAAATAATAATATTTGCACGAGTACTAAACCCAGTACTTTATGAGCTTAAAATAATCTATCTACTATGCCTTTTTCCTATCCAAAAATATATTTTTGTGAACAAGATTCCATTTATGAAAAAAATATTATATGAAAAAATAATCCAAAACCAAGCAATACAAAAGGTATAATAAATGCGTAAAAATCTCATGTAATTATATTTCTCATCGTTATAACGACACTTAGTTTATATTTTTGTGTTTGGAAACTTTTGGCGAGACCCTCTATACATCTCTCCTTACTCATGCTAGTGTTGTATAAGCCAGATTCGGCAAAGTACCATATCGAAAATGGAAGGAACTAAAGAATTTTGCCCAATTTCTTCTGAATTGTGGAAGGAAATCATACGCTATTCATTTTGGAGAATTTTTTTTTAAAAACTCGGGTTTATGATTTGCCATGTCTATTTCAAGTACATTTTCACGATATTTCGATGTGAATGTGATTAATGAAGGAAGAAGGAAGGAAGAAAAAAAAAAAACCTTGAATCATCATACATATTTACGTATAATTATTGTCGAGTATCGCGAAAGAAACACGTTACCTCTTTTACGGACAAGTAAAATTATAGCAAGAAAATATGTTGATATCTTGGTGGGGCATACTAGATGATGTAACCAATCACAACACATGGGTTGTGGGACCAAGTGTTTGTGATTATTTTCTTCTATGCTTTTTTTCTTTTTTTTTGGTGGAAAGCAAGCTGGGTCTTGATGCCCTATATAGATTTAGGACGAGAATAGAATACACGTAGCAATGAAAAGAACAGGAGTAATATATCATATTTGGTATGCTACATCAATAAAGAAAGGGATGGAATACGATTCCCATCTTGGATCCAAGTTCTTGTTAGTTTTTAAAAGTACGAGAGAATTAACATTTATTATTGTAATATGTATTTGGTGTCTTTCTTGATTGCATGAAATGTGCGTAGATGATATATTAAAGGCATATGGTTAGAAATCTACTGGCTTGATAGAAAAGTACGAACTGATTTAAGGCTATCTTAGAAGTAGGTTGGATCAGACTTGTCTACTTAGTACTTACACGTCTAGGTAGGTTGGAATTGTGGAATATCATAACGCTTTTCATTTATATCACGTCCATGTTGATCTTGTTCGTCTTTGGAGTCTTCGTTTTGTTGTATAAATGAATTATATTTATGTTTCTATTAAGTGGAATAATGTAATTATGATTGTGTGCTAATATTATATCTACAAGTTCTATAGTTGCAAATACCTAAATATCGTATATATGTGCAAATAGTTAGGATGTTGAGGTCTTAAAATACCAATCTTCTAAGGAAGGTCTCAATCGAGGAACACACCATGGTCCAAGCTCAATAATGACGAGGTAACTCCTCACTACACGCTCACAATGGCCTTCTGATTGGACTCTAATAATTATTTTAAAAGGTACTAAAATGTCACTTGTATTTTAAATAGATGATCGAGATCAAGAAAATGCCGGTATTTTAGTATTTTACACAACAAAACTCCAAAAGAAAATGTAATTGAAATTAAGTTGGAATGCAAAATATTTTCAGATTGGTAGTTGGGCTGTCTCTTTCATTCAACCTTTTATTCCTCTCTCTGCTTCCTTTGCCCCTAAAGTCAGTCCATTGCACCCTTCTTCTTTGGGACTAAATTTCTTTACTTTAAAAAGACCCAACTGTACGATCTCTTTTTGTTTTTTTGGCTCTCTCTTTTGGCAGAATTAGGCGGTAAAGTCTCTTCTAAATCAACCTGACTTGTATGTGTGTCACTATCGCTTGGATTCAAGAATCTTACCGCCGATAGATGCGCCTGAGGATGTTATAGACACATTTCCATACTTTGTATCTGGAG